>CP136062.1:224377551-224550190 GCA_032622095.1 Siphonodentalium dalli
TTCCCACCACTAATTTCGAGTAAATTTTGTATAAATGCAGCGTATATGTTTAAAAAACGCCTGTCACAATCGGGCCGTATCTTCACTTTTGATTTTTCTTCAGCCTCTTCTTCCGTCAGCCCTTTCTTCACATAACGTTCAACTAATTCATCTAATTCTGCTTTATTGTCATCTAGGGCCTGTAACCACACATCTTTGAAATAATCGTTTTTTTTCTTTCAGTCAGAAGTGTTAATATTTGTCTGTCCTGGTCCGGAAATGAATCTATTTTCTTTGTGTCAGTTTTCTGTTTTTTATTATTCACCGGTGCTTCATCACTTGCTTCTCTTTTCTTCCTATCAGAACATCAATTTTTAATGTGCCTTTGTACATCATGGTGGGTCTCAAACACGACACCTCAATCGTCACAGCTTGGCATGATACCGTCTTCACTTTCAGAGTCGTATTCCTGCTCTGACAATAGCCTAGGGTATGTCGTTTCACTGATGTTATCTTTCGTTTGATGCGTTATCACCTCGACAGGCTCATCAACAGTACTGTTATTTGGTAATATGCTTTCTTCTTTTATACTCGCCTTTGTCAATATATTACTGCGCAGTCGCAAACTTTCTGGAGTATTCGTTTTTAAGTCAACTACGAGATAACCAAATGGTTGATTGGTAGCTTTAATGAAATGGCACATAAAGTGTTGTGTTTTCTCTGGATACATTTGACGAGCTAGAGTCATTACCTGCATTTTATCTATGGGGTTGTTGAATAGAATCAAGTAGTGGAAATTTATCTGTTGGGTGGGGTCCTTGTTATAGTACAGAGATTGGTTGATCGCAAACACTGATATACCCAAATGGTGACTGCCTTCGGTGAATAATTCAGTAACCCGCGATTCCTTGGACGCCGTAGACATAAGGTCATCAAGTACAATCAGACATTTTTTTCCAGAATGAATGAGGGTGTCCAAATTAGTCGGAAGACCTTGTATAAACTGGACAGATGGCGCGACTGTGTCCTTGATTTCATCGTATAATGGCTGCCAGTACTTATAGAACCAAATTATTTTCTCGGGTGAAGGCTGTATACTCGCTGAACAATTTTGAAGTATACTCTTAAGCAAGTGTGTTTTGCCGCAAGAATTGGGTCCCGAAATCCACGCGGTAAATGGATGCCTGAACTTGAAGTCATCCTGCAGCGCGCCACCACTGCTTTCTCTATAAGGTTGTTGTTGTTGTTGTAGTGATAACCTTCACCCATATACACCCGCGTAGCATGACCTGAGAACCCCCTGATAGCTCAGGATCAGGAGCTGAGCAAAGTAAAGTCAAACCGTCTACCCAAAAGGGTAGACAATACTACTCCCCCCATATTGTATTGACCAAATTATGCACAACCCTTATATAAATCACTTAATGTATTTAATATACTTTCCGAGTTCCTGATCGTGACTTAATTGACCCCAACACATAAAATTATACCATCTACAAGTTGAGCTACAGTGTCATTGACACATTCATTTAAAACTGAGATTGCAGTCATAATCAATCATGTGTTGAACAAATGTTTAAAAGATAGTTAAGAATTACAGTAATGAATCAGAATTCTGAACTGGGAAACAGGTCTATTCGATCTTATTTCCATTACAGTAATGAATCCAGAATCTGAACTAGGAAACAGGTCTATTCGATCTCATTTCCATTACAGTAAAGAATCAGAAATCTGAACTGGGAAACGGGTCTGTTCGGTCTTATTTCCGCGGGTCTATTCGATCTTATTTCCATTACAGTAAGGAATCAGAATTCTGAATTAGGAAATGGGTCTGTTCGATCTCATTTCCACACATATTTGTATGAAATTGTACCGCAATTCATTTTGCATGGATTAAGACTGTATCTGTATCTGTATATGGTACGTCCTTAGTGACCAAATCTGGCTTTTGCAGGACGGTGGGAGGAGCGCTATTGATGTTCTCCCACGGCCGACTTGAATGTATCTAAGTCGGCAGCGTTGACTGTGGTATCGTCCAGATGGTTCCAGTCAATCACTGTTCTTGGAAAGAAGGAGTTTCCAAATTGATCCGTGTTTGTCGGGATCAGTTCGAATGCACTTTCGGTGTTTACAGTTCGTTTTTCTACGATGTTATCACTAACAAAATCGTCGAACTTTTTAGCTTTCCTCTTTCTTCTTGGTTTATAGGTCGTTAGGTAGTTTTCAGGTTTTATACCCGGGGCCGACCCCTTAACCACCTTATAAAATAGTGCTAGTCTCTGCTCTGATCTTCTTGATTCTAGTGATGGTAACTCTAGATCCTTGAGCATGGTTGTCACACAGCCTTTTTCTCTTGATCGGTAGTCTTGTTTGATGAATCGCGCTGCTCTTCGTTGGACCCTCTCTAGTTTTGATTTGTCTTTCTCGTAGTATGGGTCCCAGATTGTTGCTGCGTATTCTAGTTGTGGGCGAACAAGTGCTATATATGATGTTTTCCTGAAGTCCCTTGGGCAGTGTCTCAGGTTTCGTCGAATGAAGCCCAGGGTTGAATTTGATTTCTTTGTGATGGTATCTATGTGGTGCTGCCATGTCATGTCGTTTGCGAATTGGACACCGAGGTAGGGGTTGTGATTTACCTCTTGTAGGAATTGTCCCGCTAGTTGGTAGAAGCGTTGGGTTTTCTGCTTTAGGCTCATGATGTAGCATTTGGATGGATTGAAACGCATTCCCCATTTTATGGCCCACTGTTCTAGGTTACATAGGTCCTGTTGTAGTATTTCATGATCTTTATAGCTATTTATCTGTCGGTAGAGCAGGCAATCATCTGCGAACAATCGGACTTGTGATTTTACAGTGTCCGGTAGGTCGTTGATGTGGCATAGGAAGAGGAGCGGTCCTAACACTGTTCCTTGTGGTACCCCTGATAATACCTCTGCCTCTTCAGAGAAATCTCCTTCCAGTGCCACTCTCATCTTTCTTTCTTTTAAGAATGACATTAGCCACTGGTGGATCGGGCCCGTGATTCCGTAGTGTTTTAGCTTGACTAGTAGGCTGTCATGAGGTACAGTGTCAAAGGCCTTAGAGAAGTCAAGGATGGCCATATCTATCTGCTTCTTCTTGTCAAGTGAATTTAGGATGTCATGTGTAGTCACTGCCAGTTGGGTTTCGCAGGAGTATCCACTACGGAAGCCATGGTTTAGATTTGTTAGGATATTGTATTTTTCCAGATGTTCAAGGATGTGGCGGCAGATGAGGTGTTCCAGCAACTTGCATGGTACTGATGTTAGGGAGACTGGTCGGTAGTTCTCTGCTAGGTGTCTATCTCCTTTCTTGTATACCGGTGCTATGTTAGCGCTGCGCCAGTCGATTGGTAATGTACCTGTGTCCAGTGAGTGTTGAAAGATTAGTCTGAAGGCAGGTGCCAGTTGTTTTGCATACTTCTTCAAGATCATGTTGGGTATTCCATCTGGGCCAGATGCTTTTGAGGGGTTCAATCTCTTCAGCAAGGCTTCAACTCCGTTCACTGCCACTGTTAGTTTGCCGATGTTATCGCATTTGGGTTTTAGGTCTGGTACAGGTGGTTGGTGTTTGGTAAATACTGAGTGGAATTGCTTTACTAGGACTTCTGCTTTGCCTTTTGAGTCTTCAACTAGTTTTCCGAGATGTTTTAGTGGTGATACTCCGATGTTGTCCTGTCGTCTGCTTTTAACATAGTTCCAAAAGGGCTTCGTTGTCTTTTTCTCCAATCCTTCTTTAATCTTTGTGTTGATGTGATTCCATTCTGCCCTCCTCATTTCCCGTTTACAATCTCTCTGAATCGTCCGATAGTTGGTCCAGATGTTGGTCTTCTTTGCTTGATTGTACAGTCGTCGTTTCTTCCTGAGTAGTTTTCTGATCTTGTGGTTCACCCATGGGGTATTGTGTTTCGGTGATATGAGCTTCGATGGTATATGTTGGTCCATAGCTCCCAGGATCCCGTTCTTTATGTGTTTCCACATGTCCTCTATGGTGGCGTTCTTTATCGTTCGCAGTTCTTCTCCCATTATTTGCAGGTCTAGTCCTAATTGCGTCCAGTCAGCCTTTTTGTACATATAGCACTTTCTTGGTTTTGCACGTTGGTATCTGGGTTTAATGTCTATATCGGTGATGACAATTGAGTGGTTTTTCTCACGAGTTGGTTGTTCGTGGATTTGCTTCAATCCTTTATCTGACATGATGTCAAGTAGCTGGGTTCGCACCTCCTTATCTTGTGCTCCCTTGTTTACTACTGTCTTGTTCCAGTCAATATCCGGGCAGTTGAAGTCACCGCAGATGATGATTTGTTTTTGTTTTCCGGATGTGGCTAGATTGATGGATTTTTCCAGCTCTGTGATGTGATGGTTTTCTCTTTTAGGCATGTAGTATGCTCCGACAAGGATGTCCTGGCTTGATGCCGATTTGACTTTCACCCAGTTGATCTCGCTATCTGTCACTAACTGGGGTTGCTCAGTTGAAATTAAGCTTTTGTGAACCAGGATGAAGACTCCTCCTCCGGTCGATTCTCTGTCGTTTCTGTAACATTGGTAGTTTTCCGGGAAAATTTCACTGGATTTGATGTGATCCGATGTTGGGTTTTTCCCAGCGAGTATAATAAGGTTGCATTTGCATACGCGGGTTTCAGGACCATGTGTGCAGACCTGAGAAACCAGAAATTGACTTTGCGTGGCCTAAGCTGTCAATTTTAAGACTTTCTATACTAAATGGATTCTCCCAGTGATTTAAAAAGTGTACATCAGAATTGTCTATTATTGATTTGGAGGGATGTTAAGGTGATAAAAGCAGATGACAGATAAATAAAAGTGCAGAAGGAGCCCTATTTATTGAGGGAAATATTTAGATAATAATTTCTACAAGTTTGGTCATTTGTTGAACTTATTATCTGAACATTTCATATGGGATAACCACTCATCAATGATGCATTAGTATAGAATTGGTTAAACTTATTAGCTGAACATTTTGAATGAGATAACTACTCGCCAATGATGCTTTAGTACAGAAAGGGTTAATACATCCTAATATTCTTTTTCAGCCATCCCTGAGTCGGATATACTTCCAGTGAATGCCAAGTTTTATCCTGCTACCATGACATACCTCTGGGTGGACTTTGATGAGAACACAAAAGCAGATGCAATTTCATCATGTGACAAATATGAGGGTCATCCAGCAGACATCACTAGCCAAGAAATGAATGATTATATAATGAGTAACATGTAAGTTTATATATGAGGGTCATCCCGCAGACATCACTAGCCAAGAAATGAATGATTATATAATGAGGAACATGTAAGTTTATATATGAGGGTCATCCAGCAGACATCACTATAGCCAAGAAATGAATGATTATATAATGAGGAACATGTAAGTTTATATATGAGGGTCATCCAGCAGACATCACTAGCCAAGAAATGAATGATTATATAATTATTAACATGTAAGTTTATATATGAGGGTCATCCAGCAGACATCCATCACTATAGCCAAGAAATGAATGATTATATAATGAGGAACATGTAAGTTTATATATGAGGGTCATCCAGCAGACATCACTAGCCAAGAAATGAATGATTATATAATGAGGAACATGTAAGTTTATATATGAGGGTCATCCCGCAGACATCACTAGCCAAGAAATGAATGATTATATAATGAGGAACATGTAAGTTTATATATGAGGGTCATCCAGCAGACATCACTAGCCAAGAAATGAATGATTATATAATGATTAACATGTAAGTTTATATATGAGGGTCATCCAGCAGACATCACTAGCCAAGAAATGAATGATTATATAATGAGTAACATGTAAGTTTATATATGAGGGTCATCTGGCAGACATCACTAGCCAAGAAATGAATGATTATATAATGAGGAACATGTAAGTTTATATATGAGGGTCATCCAGCAGACATCACTTTAGCCAAGAAATGAATGATTATATAATGAATAGCATGTAAGTTTATATATGAGTGTCATCCCGCAGACATCACTAGCCAAGAAATGAATGATTATATAATGAGTAACATGTAAGTTTATATATGAGTATTTATCCATGACTCACGACATCTACATAAAGTCTGTTCATTAAACATTAAGTTTATATATGAGTATTTATCCATGGCTCACGACATCTACATAAAGTCTGTTCATTAAACATTAAGTTTATATATGAGTATTTATCCATGGCTCACGACATCTACATAAAGTCTGTTCATTAAACATTAAGTTTATATATGAGTATTTATCCATGGCTCACGACATCTACATAAAGTCTGTTCATTAAACATTAAGTTTATATATGAGTATTTATCCATGACTCACGACATCTACATAAAGTCTGTTCATTAAACATTAAGTTTATATATGAGTATTTATCCATGACTCACGACATCTACATAAAGTCTGTTCATTAAACATTAAGTTTATATATGAGTATTTATCCATGGCTCACGACATCTACATAAAGTCTGTTCATTAAACGTTAAGTTTATTGCAATAAATATTAGGCCAAATATATAAAAAGAGGGCCTCGTCAGATAATTTTATTTGCAATTTCATCCTGAATTTTCAAATATTTAATTTATATTTTCGTTATATAATTTATATGTGTAGGTTATATAATGGTAAACGTATACAAGAGTATCCACGAATCTTTGACATGTGGCCTTTTTGAGTAAATGATTATCACCATAATCAGCACATGATAGAACAATGATAATTTACCAAATTTATTCACAACTGCTCAAGGTTCGTTGTGATTAAACACAGGTGAACAGTATACTCGATCATGCACGATGTCTAATTGGCACTGCCTGGACAATGAGATAGAAATTCTCTTTGGTCACTTTGCTAGATATAAGGTAAAAAAAAAAAAGAGTTTTGATTCTCAGCCATCGGCACATCGAAAAAAATGCCCCGCGTTGCACCATTTTATTACATTTGGATTTCACCATAGTTGTTATAAACCGCGAAATACGAATATAGGAAATTGTAGGAAATAGGAATAGGAATTAGAAAATTAGTCATGTTTCAAATATTGAACAAGAGCTAAATACAATGGTTTATGTGTGGGTATTCAACAAAAGACCATAGGCAACATTAACTATCAGGTATATTGTCACCACAGGCTGTCTAAACCCCCATGTTTATTGGTTAAATGTGTTGAAAGATATATATTTACATACTAAGTGTTGTCATCACTAAATCCAGCATTCTGGTTGATCGGCGCCCACGTGGCTAGTTGCAGTTATTTCTCGGTGAATGCGCAACGGCTCATAACACCAAGATCATAACACCATCGATACGTCATTGGGTTTGGAACGCGTAATGTTTTGGGCGCATTTGGACTCGCGCAGGATTGACTTTATACATCATCGGGTTTCAATATGAAGAGAAATTGTTCCTATTAACTTTTGCCAAGGGTGCTATTGGGTATTTTGGGCTGTTTTTGTCACGATACACTTTTCGATTTAAATACATTTACAAAAGTGGCTTTTTCGCTAAATGTATATAAATATAAGGATTAACTGTCATGTGGACTATTTTTATGGAGATGTAACCCTGAGGTAAGTGTTCATAACTTGTATGTAAAACCATTCGGGTTTTACACAAGTTATGTCCACTTACCTCACGGTTACATCTCCATAAAAACAGTCCACATGACAGTTAATCCTTATTTATCTCCGGTCAGCAGGAAATTCGATATTGAAAGATCAATCAAAAAGGTATAAGAAACAAATTCGGGAACGCAAACCGGAAGGAAATAAACAAATTCGGGAACGCAAACCCGAAGGCAATAAACAAATTCAGTTTGACAATCGGTGTATATTGGCCATGTTTTTTTGAAGTTTTATTGTCTGTCATCCTATGTGGTACATATACAGTCTCTAATTTAGTCAGCGAAATAAGTGAATCAAAACTTTCTATGATGGTTTTGAAGATCAATTTATCTTTTCTTTTCGAATCTATTTACGTTCCGTATTTTTGTATGAATCGGATAGGTATTTCTGCATGTTATTACAAATTATTGTGCCCATATTAAAATCATATCAATATATATCATTCTAGGTAATCTCTATATGATGTATGGGTAGTACAATGTCATAATGTGACATTCTTTTTATGAGATTAAATAATTTATATCCATTACAAAGTTCTCCCTACATTTTCTGGACCTGGGAAGGTATAATAACCCATGTTTACTATGCCAGTCTATGGACAGAAAAAAATAATAATAAAACCCTCGCTCGCCCGTTGATATTAAAAAAAATATTGCCTGAGAATCAAATATCTTTTTTTTTTGGCCGACACAGAAAGTCATTGTGAATTTTGAGGGTAATTATTGAACGTTTTCTAATACTCATTTGTTTATAATCTACAATACATGGTTCGGGTTATAAAATTGCCAACTTTCATCAAATACCCTAACAAGCCGCCAACTTAAAAATTTCAAAACATTATTGTTTTCGTTTAAATTCATCTCCTTCCCAAATGTTTTACAAAATTTACAATGGGGTTGGGGGCACAAATGTTGCTTCTTTGAATTTCTCTGCATCCATAGAATATTGGTTGGAGTCAAAGTTCTTCTTGGGTGAGGGGCAGGCCTGAGAATAAGGTGTCTGTCATTTTCAGAATGAGGTCCCCAAAGGGTGAATTTAGTGACGCTTTGCTGCATAGCGGGCTAGCATCAATATATTCACCTACCAGGGACCTCATTCTGCTTAGGCCTCATCTACTCTGGAAAGTTTCTTTATTATAAAATTCCTATAGAAACTTCTTCATATAGATTCTATTTCTTTTTTAGTTTAGTTTCTCTATATCCCCAAATTGGCAGACGACACATTGCATAATCGAGGTTCCCAATGGGTATTCATCACAATATTCACCATTTGGGAAATTCAATCTGAGTCTGTGTCTCCCATAACAGATGAGGCCATGCAAAATGAGGTCCCCAGAGGGTGAATGCTCTAATACAATGTGCTACTTTACTTAATATTTACTGTATATTAAACTGTAAATATTTACAAATAATATGTTAACCCTGCTATTATGACCAGGAATTATTAGAGAATATTCATGAATTATTCCAGATTAGTATGGAATAATATTCCAAGAATATTCTAGAATGGTTTATGGCACCATGAATAAACTGGAATATTCTTGAATGGTTTATGGCACCACGAATAAACTGGAATAAAAATTGAATAGAATAAACATGAACTTTGTTGAATATTTTAACTTTTGTTGCACAATAGAGTCAAAAGTCAAAAATATCTGTTTATTCATGCTTTATATTCTAGTCTCTTACTTGGCTGAAACATAAATATTCCAGATTATTCAAGGTTATTCTTCTCTAATTTATTGCAATGTCACAACATTCTTGTTCAATCATGTTTATTCTAGATAAAGAATTAGTAAAATTTACTTATTTTTCATTGTTTTCTCACAATTCCTGTTTATTCATGTTTATTCATGTTTATTACCAGGAATACAATTTAGACTGGAATAACAAACTTGAATAAAGCAAGAATATTCTGGAATATTCTAGAGTATTCCACTTTATTAGAGGTAACTGGAATCAAGAAAGCAGGGAATGACCACTTACCTGGCTAGAGAGGATGCAATTTGCAGAGTGAGGTCCCCAAAGGGTGAATTTAGTTACGCTATTCTACATAGCAGACTAGCATCACTACATTCACCCTCTGGGGACCTCATTCTGCATGGTCTCATCTCAACTGCCAATTTGGGGACATAGAGAAACTAAACTAAAAAATAAATAGAATCTATGTTTCTATAGAAATTTGATAATAAAGAAACTTTGCAGAGAAGATGAAGCCTAAGAAGAATGAGGTCCCCAGAGGGTGAATTTAGTGATCACTAAATTCACCCTCTGGGGACCTCATTCTGCAAATTAATATTTCAGCTCGATAACATATATACAATTTTTGTTTAATTTCGTACTGATTTCAACCTTTTCTAGTATGTTCATGATCGGTATGTTCAATATTCTCCGTTCAAACTCTCTAAAGTTTATGCACACCGTGGTTAGATTTCTGGTTTGTATCGTCTTTTTTCAGTTTAATGAACGTACACCGTGGCAACTACACCATGGCTGAATGGAAAGTACACCACGGCCCAACTGTAGTTAGCCGGTGGAGCTGCAGTGTAGTAGCATTTCGGCCGCGGTGGCAATGCTAACCACACCTCGGTTAAGTGGACACTTGTTTTGTCCAGCAGGTATGTGGCTCTTCTGGTCCATTATGATAAACCAATATCAACTGGATACAGGATGGATGCCAAGATGGTAGCCAGGGAGTTACTCGATGATCATATTTGAGGTGAATAGGTATGCATGGAGTTAGTGTATGTCATGAATGATGTGAATATGTATACAATGAGTGACTATATGGTTATGAGTGTGTTGTCCATAGTGAGATGTGTAGGTATACAGGGAGAGGTCATGGTCCGGTGTGGGGTGAATTGGTATGAATGGAGTGACTGTATGGTGTATGGTTGTGTGTATCTTGTACGGGTGCACCCGGTGTGCCTGTATGGACATTGATGTGGTGTATGGTTATAGCTACATGGCCATCTATGTATTGATTATGTATATATGGAGTGACTGTAAGGTCATGGGTGGATGTACATGTGCTTTCTGTATGATCATGGATGGGGTGTGTGGATAAATCGTGAGCTATTTTATGGTTACGGGCAATGTGTGTGGTATACGTGGAATGACTGTACTATCATGATTGAAGTGTATATGCATACCTGGAGTAAGCTGGTGGACATTGTCGTGTGGGTATATAGGGAGTGTCCTTGTGGTAACGGATGGGATGTATATGTTTATATCTCGTGGATGTATTATGTGGGTATATATAAGGGAGTGTCCTTGTGGTAACGGATGGGATGTATATGTTTATATCTCGTGGATGTATTATCATTGGTATGTGTGTAGGGATTAGCTGTATGATCATGGATGGCGTATATGATTATACAGTGCGTTGCTGAACTGTCATGTGTGATGTATATATGCAAGTATGGATGGTATGAGTGGTCGTGTGTGCGGGTTTTTTGTATATCTGGGAGGACTGAATGGCCAGTGGTGAGGTGCATATGTATACCTGGAGTGACTCTATGGTCTAGGGTGGGCTTCATATGTATATATCGAGTGGTTACATGTATATGACTGTGTGGAATATGTATACAGGTAGTGACTGTGTGGTCAATGGTGAAATGAGTAGGTATACAAGCCATAAAATCACTCACTATTTATCCACACACCCCATCCGTGATTATACAGAAACACATGTACATTCCACCCATGACCATGTAGCTATATCCATACACCACATCAATGTCCATACAGGCACACCGGGTGCACCCGTACAGTATACACACAACCATACCCTGCTGGACAAAACAAGTGTCCACTTAACCACGGTGCGGTTAGCATTGCCACCGCGGCCGAAATGTAACAACACTGCGGCTCCACCAGCTAACTACAGTTGGGCCGCAGTGTACTTGCCATTCGGCCATTGTGTAGTTGCTGCGGTGTACGTTCATTAAACTGAAAAAAGATGATACAAACCAGAAATCTAACCACGGTGCACATGCCATTCGGCCACGTTGTAGTTGCCTTTCGGCCATGGTGTACTTGCCGTTTGGCCACAGTGTACTTGCTTTCGGCCGCAGTGCTCAACCGCAGTTACAAACGCTGACAGCGCGACCGAACGGCAAATACACCGCGGTGCCAATGGACACTTGTTTTGTCGAGCGGGGTACACCATACAGTCAACTCCATTCATACCGATTCACCACACACCTGACCATGACCTCTCCCTGTATACCTATACATCTCACTATGGACAACACACTCATAACCATATAGTCACTCATTGTATACATATTCACATCATTCATGACATACACTAACTCCATGTATACCTATTCACATCACCTATGATTGTAGAGTAACTCCCTGGCTACCATCTTGGCATCCATCCTGTATCCAGTTGATATTTGTTTATCATAATGGACCAGAAGAGTCACATATTATGGTTCATCTCAGTTCCGTCTCAAAGTTCTGCCCATTTCCTTCTAATAATATGGTCAGAATCACAAAAGAAGTTCTCCGCAAAATTCCATAATTTAAAATGAATTTGTGATGCCCTATACGGAACTGGTACAGCCATAATAAAACATTTAATGTTCAGTTAATTAACTAACACGTATAATAACCAAATGGGTCACAATTTGCTACATTTTCGGATAACGCAGAGAATAATATATATATAATGTTATAATGATGTATGTAAAAAAATAACTTATTACCAATTTGGTTGCCATTTTGGAAGCCATCTTGAGCAATTTGGTCTATCAACACCGTAGTGTGACACATTTAAGATAGACCAATACAATACACACCTTTCAATTCAAAGATAGTTACAATATTACTAAAAAAAATTGTCCAAACCCGAAAAGTTAATTTTTGCCGATATTTATGTCAAGTTTTTGTGAGAAAAGTCCAATATTTTTGGTGATGTCAGTGATGACAACAGTAGCAATTAACCATGGTGCAGCAGACATGTTAGTATTCAATGTATAGAAGGCATAATAGCCAATTTTGTACATCAACCACAACTTTTAAGCGATTGCAGGACACCCTAGGGCAATATTTACCATTTTCCATATTTTGGCGGACATTTTGGCAGCCATTTTGAGCCAAAGTAAGAATTTTGGTTTCACTTAGCTGGAATATTCATAGGTAATAGTATGCCTAACTTAATTGCAACCTTCTGTTCATTTCTTTTTTAAATATGACTAGAAGCCCAGTTGTGATTTTTTGTGAAATATTATACCGCGTTCTGTAAAATCGAATTTTTGAGGGATCACAAGCGGATAGGACCCCAATAATTGCATATTTAATTGCTCCAATGGTCAGTTAATATACAAAATACAAAATAAAGTCATATTACTCAACCAGTTCCAAACAGCATGAACTGATCTAGAAGATATTTGTGAAAAAATGTCATATTTTCAACTTCCGGCGGCCATTTTGGTGGCCATCTTGGGTGGTGAGCTTCAATTTTGGCCCAAAATAGTTTCATTATGTCTTAGCTTCATGAAAATATATACATTTTACTAGATCAGTCATGTGAATTTGCAACAAATTCCAAGTAACTGGTTTTACGTCTAGGAAAAAAATTGGGGGGGGGGGGGGGTATACTTTTTAGGGCGCTAAAAAAAGAATTGCTCAAGGCTGACAGATGGCCAGCCGATAAAATCTTGATGTCGGATACCTGAATTTACAAAATCCGCAGAGAAAAAAACTTTATACGCCAAAACACGCATCCGTGTTCCAGCATATAGTTCCAGCATTGACATCGACATCATTGCACTAAGATCTTTTGTCACTGCGCGTGCCAATAATACCGTGCTTACGTCATAATATGCCGATAATACACGTGTGTCTTACTAAAAATAATGAGGGGAAAATTATGTGATAAAAAGGGTTAAGCAGTTAGTTATATTTGGCGGGCGATTCATTGGATAGGTGTAAAACGAATGCCATGCAATGATTGTTCTAAATAATCAACTCCTTAACCACAGCAGAATTATGGGTAACTTTTCAGGATTTAGTCGGAAATATGGCTTGTTGCCATTCATCAGAAAGCTCTCAGTGAGAGCTTTCCGAAGAATGGCAACAATCCATATTTCCAACTAAATCTCAGAGAGCTTTCCAATGAATGGCAACAATCCATATTTCCGACTAAATCCTGAAAAGTTACCCAAAATTCTGCTGTGGTTAAGGAGTCGATTATTTAGGGCATTATTGTAATAAATTAAAATAAATTAAAATTAACTGCTATATTATGTATTTCCATTGTATCATCCCAACAGAGTGTTCTACTTATTGAAATGTTGCATAGTTGGAAAAACCCTGTATAAATCCCAGTCGCTAGGTCACTATAAATATAACAGAAAGGTTCGCCCTTTCTTTACTAAATACTCATTGATGAGTAGTTATCCATTAGGAAATGTTCATATAATAAAAACCTTTCTATACTAAATACTCATTGATGAGTAGTTATCCCATAGGAAATGTTCACATAATAAGTTTAACCCTTTCTTTACTAAATACTCATTGATGAGTAGTTATCCATTAGGAAATATTCAGATAATAAGTTCAACAAACAAACTATGAATTTATTATCTGAACATTTCCCTACAATGAATGTGATTCCTTTTGCGCTTTCTATTGTCTGCTATCTGCTTATAGTTCCTGAACATCTCTCAAGATGAAAAAAATGACCCTTCCAATGTATACTTTTATAACTGACAAGAGAATCCATTTAGTATATAAAGGTTAATCGTGATTCTGGATTGTAGTTTGATGTTAGAGCATTTAGTGCACATTACATTAAAGTTATCAGTTATTTCATTTTTATATATGGCTCTTTTAAAAAAATGGAATGTATTATGTTATTGGTCTGTCCATCGGGGCGTCTGTCTGGATGTCAGTCCATCAGTTTGTAATTCCCTATTTTCATTTTCGGATGATAACTTCATTAAGTCTGAACTGAATGGAATAATATTTGGTATGTGAGTTTACTAGCCCAAAATACAGGTCAAATTCGAATTTGGGTTCTGCCTGCCAATTTTCAGCAGAGTTATGGCCCTTTATTAGAATTACCACAGGCATTCTATGCCACACTCTATAGTGATGCTCTTTTTTTACTATTTTGTAGCTTGTTCAACAATGATGGTGGGAAGCCTGAGTTTTGGATTGGAGCAACATACCGATCAGGATGGCTCACATCACACGCAGAATCAATGACCTGGAACAATTATATATTAGCACCATCATCACCAACTGGTGCAGGGCCGTTTGATATATATATCCTAGTAGCTGATGGAAAATGGGATGCTGACACGTCTTCGTCAACAATGCCAACATTATGTGAATCTCATGGTTAGATTACAGTTTCTACATGATCAGTGTATATTATAAAAACATTTCAGTCTCTCTGATTAACGTAAAGTATGTCATGAAATAGCCGTCCGACAAGAGACGATTGTCTTTGTTTCCCTGTTTTAGCTCAACGACGTCTGTAAGATGGGTTGAAGCTTTTGGGATGAGTTCATAAATTGCTGTGTGTAGAAAGATTCTGTCAGGAGTTTGCCAAGTGAAATTAACCCTTTACCCAACAGAAGGGCCCTGTGCCAATGCATTCTCTTATATATGCGAGTCGACCATAGGTCGCCTCGCATATATAAGAGAATGCATTGGCTTAACACATTAAAAATTATAAAATTGTTAAAGAATGTAAGAAAAAATGGTAAAAAGTGTTAAAAAAGATTTTTTTTAGGCCAATGCATTCTCTTATATATGCGAGGCGACCTATGGTCGACTCGCATATATAAGAGAATGCATTGGCACAGGGCATAACTGTAACTATCACAATGTGGTCAAGGAGCCGGTTCCAATGATATCCATATTTGTATGGTTCTATTGAGACAGACCGAAGATATTTTAGGCTGTTGAAGCTTTATTTGGCCGGTTTTGGCCGTTTTGTTGGGTAAAGGGTTAAGATATTTCATGTCAAAATTTCGGACCAGGGCCTTTTGTTTCAAGGAGTGTTCGATGCGGGCGTATTATGCTGTTAGTGCGCTAAATTCTTTCATAATTTGGCCATTAAATGCATAAAATGTTTGTTTTGTTCATATAATTATGATATGTTCTGTACATAACTGTGCGGGTATCAGTATCTAGAGTGATGGGTCACGAAGCAACTATGATATACAGCTATACTCTAATTAATCGACCACTTTAATGAGGTTATGTGCCGGTAATGACTGCGATCATACTGCCACTGGACTGCGGTCAGGCTGTTTCACCGTAACCACTAACGGTGACTCTCGGTACCGTGCTGTATTTTGACCGTGGTCTTGTTGGAAGTCACCGTGGTAATCTAATTCGTTAACGGCATACACTTCATCCATTATGTATCGATGATTCCATTATAGTATAACATGTAAATTGGCAGCTTAGAATATTTTTTTATAGATCGTTCATGGTCAGTCCTTAAATTCTGCCTTCTTTTATCTTGCTTCCAAAAATGTGCGACGACAACTTTATGCATGCTTACAATTTTCGCTAGTTTTTTCATCTAATGGCAAGTATTTATATAATATGGATAAATACAAGTGTAATATTCCCAGTCGACAGAGTGAAATTTTGATTGCATTGATCTGTTTGGTACAACGTATTCAGTAAATTAAACTGATTTATCACACAAAGTAGAAAATTACAGCATGTAAATTCAACTTTACAATTGTGTCAAATGTAGGCTGAGGAATGGATAGTTCTGGACACATGGTGATTCGTTTGGACCAAATTATGTGAGTCGGTGGCAAAAATAATATGTTTTTGGTTATATATGTATTTCCCGATTCTGACTTTTTTCACATGGTCGTGGGTCCGTAAAGAACAACAATTAAAAAAATGATACCTCATATAGACTGACTATCTGTATATATGAACTGGATAAACAAATTAATCAGTTCCCGAAAATTACCAGATGTTTTTCAATTGTCAGTACAAAGTTATAATTATGTCTACACAGTGTTTGCGGAAATACACTTGCCACATACAAACGCGCTTTAATGTTTACCTGCCTGATATAAACATCATTTGAGTTTATATAATTTAAATAAAATTTAAATATATCCTTGGTTGACAACATCCTTCTTTATGTTATGTTAAAAAGTCCATTGTTAACCCCTATTCAGACAGCACAAGCATTCTTTGCTACATCATACACAACAATGTCAAAGATCCAAAAACATGTCAACATTTCCCAGTTAGTTCATCAGTAAATTACTGTAAAAAGTTTGTTAAAAAGAAAATAGTAAGACAGATGCATGTTTTTTTACAATTAAATGGAATGGCTCAATTGAAACTAAAAATTACGCATATAATATACATAATTTGGTAGCGTTTACAATAAATATCGATAAATAGATCTACAAGAGATACTGTTAAAGATGGATTATCTCTTTAAATAACAGATTTTAGATGGTTTCCTGGGTATGAAATAATCTGTAAGATTTGGAAATCCCTGCCCGGAAATCAATTAATATTGATTTTATTTGGATATTATTTTATTCAATTAAAGATGCATTATCTGATTAAGCGCCCCTCAATTACTATTTATTTGGATTCGGGGGTAAAAAATATTTGATTCAAGTCGAGGAACCCACCTATCAAAGCTCAGAGTTACTAGATATCAATTTTTAAATCTATTTTTCCTCACTATCAAGACTTTTTAGTGGCCCTGTAAAAAGTCGATGACCTGACGGTCTCAGACCAAATTGCGGATGAAGATGGCTAATCAAGAGGCTTTGTGTTGATAAGGAAGCTAAATTTCGTCAAACAACATGTTGATAAATAACACGTTTCAGGAAATTTTATACTATAGTTGACAGTGGTCAGCATTATTTTTGGGAAGTTAGTCGATTCTGTTAACTGAAGCGGCATTTCTAAAAATGTTGTTGGAATCTGATTATATGGGGACCATCGAATCGTATTGAGTACCTTTAATGGGACACATCTTCTATCTCATATATATTTTGAAGACCTCTGTCTGTCTGTCTGTCTGTTTGTCTGTCTGTTTGTCATTAATACAAATCTACGATTCTCGACCAATCGGGACGAAACTTGGTACGTGTGTGTAGTTTGACCAGGCGGTCGTCGTTGTCGTATTGGCGAGCCCGTGCGGCGCCCGCTTCGCGCATGCGCAGACGAGATCTCGGAAACGGGTGGAGCTATTGACTTGAAATTTGCTATGTGAATGTATCTTGCCCCGGATACGAATTTTATCGGGTCGCCGAGCCCGTGCGACGCCAGCTTTGCGCATGCGCAGACGAGATCTCGGAAACGGGTGGAGCTATCGACTTGAAATTTGGTGTGTGAATGTATCTTGCCCCGGATACGAATTTTATCGGGTCGCCGAGCCCGTGCGGCGCCCGCTTCGCGCATGCGCAGACGAGATCTCGGAAACGGGCGGAGCTATCGACTTGAAATTTGGTGTGTGAATGTATCTTGCCCCGGATACAAATTTTATCGGGTCGCTGAGCCCGTGCGACGCCAGCTTCGCGCATGCGCAGACGAGATCTCGGAAACGGGTAGAGCTATCGACTTGAAATTTGGTTTTCTTGAATAGCCCGGACAACGTCGGGCTGGGTAGAGCTATCGACTTGAAATTTGGTTTTTGAATAGCCCGGACAACGTCGGGCTCATCGGATAGTCTATCTATACTATATATTTTGAGAACTCCGTGTATTCGAGAGATAGCCCACACCCTCCGGACCTCAATGATATGATCGTGAATGAGTATTGATATACCCCACTAAACTTTGACAAACACCAGTAATGGTGTGTAGATAATTTACATATCTCTCTTATATATTTATGTTTGTGTGTGTGTGTGTGGGTACTTCATACAAATCTACGATTCTCGACCGATCGGGACGAAACTTGGTACGTGTGTGTAGTTTGACCAGGCGGTGGTCGTTGCCGTATTGGCGAGCCTGTGCGATGCCCGTGCAGCGCATGCGCAGACGAGATCTCGGAAACGGGTGGAGCTATCGACTTGAAATTTGCTATGTGAATGTATCTTGCGCCGGGCACAAATTTTATCGGGTCGCCGAGCCCGTGCAGCGGATGCGCAGACGAGATCTCGGAAACGGGTGGAGCTATCGACTTGAAATTTGCTATGTGAATGTATCTTGCGCCGGGTACAAATTTTATCGGGTCGCCTAGCCCCTGCGACGCCAGCTTCGCGCATGCGCAGACCAGATATCGGAAACGGGTGGAGCTACCGGGTACAAATTTTTCTTATTGAAACGCGTGGAGCTAAAAATAAAAAAAAATATATAAAAAAAATGTCATGTTTAGGACAAGCCGCCGGTGGCGGGCTAACCTGCTAGTCTATACTATATATTTTGAAACTTCGTATATATATATGTGTGTATATATGTGTGTGGGTACTTCATAGAATCCAAAACGCGTGTAAAGATTGAGCTCAAACTTCCTATGTAAGTGTCAAATCCCACCGACACAACCGTGGTCGCGGTTTAGAGAAGCTCAGAGCACCCGTTCTCCAATCTCAAATCACCGCAAAGGCACGGCGTGGGTTAATCAAGTGATTATTTAATGAGCGTTTGTTTTTGACGCATCTCTATAAAGAGCGTCTGTTTCCCATTCAACATTATTAGCATGCATCTGCAGAGTTATACGGGAACATTGAGTGCTTGCCTATGCGGGCAGATTTATTGGAGCTCTTACAACATCATTGTTATAGTATGTATGACACTTAGGTCAGGGCTTAGGAGGGGGGGTAGTTATAGGCATAATGCTTCTCAGAAATCCCGGTTACAAACCAACACTCACAATTTCGTATTTATACAAACGTTATCGCTCGAAATTTATTCCCTGCAAGCACGGATGGCGCGCTTTGTTTTTACAGTATATACCTTCGGTATATACCGAAATCATCCCAGATCAGATTTCTCCCCAGATATACCGTTATAAAGCTACTGGAATCTGCCAATCTACTATATAATTTGAGACTTCCGTATATATATATATATATATATGTATGTGTGTATATATGTGGGTACTTCATAGAATCGAAAACGCGTGTAGGAACGGGCATCCCCACGGCAATGTCGGCTTATAAGACATCTTTACTACACATGACCACTGTCGGATACCCGTTTAGGTTCGGACATTCCAAGATGGCGGCGCCCAATAAAAAGATAAACGGTAAGTGTATATATTGTCTCCAAGCATCAATTAACGACATCTTTCGGTGATACACCTTTAAACAGTTATGTAGGAATTTGTATGCCCAACACACACGTAACACGGCTTTCGCATGACAGGCATGTGAATTGTTGTATTGGGCTCATGCATCCGCAAATTTATGTATTGTTGTGGGTAGATTAGGTTACCACACATCTTCGGAATGCAAAACCGGCGATATTTTTATTGTCTAACTCCGAAAAACGACCTTTGAAAATTTCAAAATGTTCAGGTTCGGATTCGCAACATTCGCGATGATTTTGTTCAGGTTCAGACACAATTTTCGTTCAGGTTCGGACAAATTTGGTTCAGGTTCGGACAATTTTAGTTCAGGTTCGGACGCATCAAAACCTTACCTATAAATGACATGCCGAGGTGCAGTCGCGATCTTATTGTGCGTGTTATTAACGAACATGCATTGTTGATTTGTTATATCTAAATATGTCAGCTGAAATTTCCAAATATACATGTAGGTGGTATATTCTCCGAATTAATGGGATAAAAGCCACAGTTGAATATTTTCGAGCAATGTCTACTTTACTGAAACCAGCTAGTGGGAATTATTACATTTTACATACGAGCAACAGTGGTATTATTACTTATCTTCTGAGTTATCGGGGCTACATGGATATTTAATACCTGGTTCTCGATTTTGAACCCCGAGGCGGAGCCAAGGGGTTTCAAAAAGAGACATCCGGGTATTAAATCTCCTATAGTATCCCACGATGTTGGCGGAGCTAACGATTTTGTCTCGCACCAATAGCTACCACGTGGTGTGCTTTTTTTATAGGTTATCAGATAAATTCACACCAATCAGCACCAATAAGAATAATTCAGTAGCAGACCTATCGATCCTGTTTTAGGTGACGTCAATTAAGCTCAACGCGCCAGAACAATGTCACGATTGGTGAAACTGCTAGTTCAAGGGTAATTCATAAACACGATGTTTCACGTGCTTTTATACGCTCACTGTCAATAGTTACGAGGACATGGCGCATTATTTAAACGTGACGTTGTTGTCAATCAGATTGTTAGTTACAACCGGGTGTGGGGACAAGCGTTGTGTGTTATGTTTTCCTATGAAATAGCTGTAATTTTAAATGACATACGATGTGCTCTCTTTCGTGGACATTTGCGTGGATAATAATTTTCAAACGTTATCTCACTGTAGATATTTCTGTTCAAAAAAGGGTACACAATTATTGACGCGTGCATTATCAATGGAACTACGCGAAATTCCGCGGAAGACTGAAAATAGTTTATTACTGCGATAAGTTCTAAAGAAAATCAAATGATCCCGTTTTATTACGTATTCAGTTATTTGGGTTTCTGTGTGTAATATTTAACCATTGGGTAAGCACTATTAGAGATGCTTAATTTGCCAACGGAACAGCTGATATTGTTTGCATAAGTTTCGCTACTTCGGCGTCTAAATTCTTGTTTCGATAAACAATACTTGAAGTTTTGCAGAATTGCTTACCATAAGCATAACATAAAGAGAACACATTATGGTTTCTCGAATAATATATTCCTGAAATATCGCCGCTCGTGAAGATTCGCATATTTCAGGGTATTATTCGGCATAGCATAGGTATTCTCTATGTTCGCATAGTGCTGAATAGAATGCAACATGTTCGGGCTCTAATTAATAGTCCTGCATAATAGTCGTGTGACAAATGGTTAACTTGCAAGTGGATTCAACATTTAGAAATAAGGCAAAACACATAAGGCTTATATTGAAACGAATATGTTTCGTGTGAATACCCAAATATATCATCCAATTATTGATACAAAACATGGTATATATTGTCTATCTATCAGCAAGTATTTATGGGCAAATTGTGGGAACAGCTATATAATCACATTCATCGTATAAGCAGTCTAACAAAATAGAGTTACTGTTCGTGGCTCGTTTCTGCGCTTTATATCTGGGAATATATTGTTAAATACATGATTGGTAAATACATATTGGTAAATACATGATTACACGGCTTGTTGAGGGGGGGGGGGGGTCGCATCGGGGGACACGAGCCTCTACCGGGGCATACCACACAGTATCTCTCTCAGAAAGCCGTGTAACTTATAGTATGGACAGTTATCTGCTCATCTGCGTGCGGCGACCTTTGTGGCATCGTATTTGGATGTGGAGGGGAATCACGTGATCGCATACATCTCACACGCATAAAATAAGAAAGTCCGCCTAAATTATTCACGAGTGGGCTAAAACCAAGCCTCGTGTTCCCCATTTATCGTTTCTTTTACGAATGGAATATAACCAAATGCACAAAAACGCAATAATAACGCGACTGTACCTCGGCTTGTCATTTTTATGCGAAGTTTTTGATGCGTCCGAATCTGAACCAAATTTTTCCGAACCTGAACGAAAATTGTGTCTGAACCTGAACAAAATCATCGGGAATATTGCGAATCCGAACCTGAACATTATGAAATTTTCAAAGGTCGTTTTTCGGAGTTAGACAATAAAAATATCGCAGGTTTTGAATTCTGAAGATGTGTGGTAACATAATCGACCCACAACAATACCTAAATTCGCGGATCCATGATCCCAGGGCAAACAAATGCGAAAAAGCGAACATTTCGCCGCCTCGATAAAATTTCGAAAAATTATGACGACTTGACACGCCAAATACAACAATTCAAATGCCTGTCACGCGAAAGGCGTGTTACGTATGTGTTGGGCATACAAATTCCTACATAACTGTTTAAAGGTGTATCACCGAAAGATGTCGTTAATTGATGCTTGGAGACAATATATACACTTACCGTTTATCTTCTTTATTGGGTGCCGCCATCTTGGAATGTCCGAACCTAAACGGGTATCCGACAGTGATGACAGCAGATGGACAATTGGTCTCTATATATATGTACCAAAATTACGCCGCGTTGGTGACTGGGAAATTCCAGGGAATGCCGATTGAGCTCAAACTTGCTACCTACGGGAAGTGTCATATATATGAGTGTGTCCTTTATAGACTTGAACCGATTGAGCTCAAACTTGCTAAATATTGACTGGGAAATTCCAGGGAATGCCGATTGAGCTCAAACTTGCTACCTACGGGAAGTGTCATATATATGTGTCTGTCCTTTATAGACTCGAACCGATTGAGCTCAAACTTGCTAAATACGGGAAGTGCATGTCATGGACGGGTTCATTGAAAAACAAAACAAAATCGGGTAAAATTGAAAAACAAAATTAAAAAGGCACAATTAACTCCTTGAAAAACCAAAAAAACAAACAAAATTCAATTAACAAATTAAAAAAGCACAATTAACTCATTGAAAAACAAAATAATTAACTCGTTGAAAAACAAAAAATTGCCGAAATTGCTGCAAATGCAGCACAAGTGTCTCGGAACCTATAGCAATTGCTTTTTCGAACAAAGCCATGGGACGAATGCCGCCAGTGGTGGGCTAACCTGCTCCGTATATATATATATATATATATGTATATATATATATATATATATATATATATATATATATATATATAAATATATATATATATAAATAGATATGTATGTGTGTATATATGTGGGTACTTCATAGAATCGAAAACGCGTGTAGGAACGGGCATCCCCACAGCAATGTCGGCTTATAACACATCTTTACTACACATGACAGCCGATGGACAATTGGTCTCTATATATGTACCAAAATTACGCCGCGTTGGTGACTGGGAAATTCCAGGGAATGCTGATTGAGCTCAAACTTGCTACCTACGGGAAGTGTCATATATATGAGTGTGTCCTTTATAGACTCGAACCGATTGAGCTCAAACTAGCTAAATATTTACTGGGAAATTCCAGGGAATGCCGATTGAGCTCAAACTTGCTACCTACGGGAAGTGTCATATATATGTGTGTGTCCTTTATAGACTCGAACCGATTGAGCTCAAACTTGCTAAATACGGGAAGTGTCATGGACGGGTTCATTGAAAAACCAAAAAAAATCGGGTAAAATTGAAAAACAAAATTAAAAAGGCACAATTAACTCCTTGAAAAACCAAACAAAATCGGGTCAAATTTAAAAACAAAAAATTCAATTAAAAATTAAATTAAATTTGTCATGTTTCTGACTATTGCCGAAATTTGCTGCAAATGCAGCACAAGTGTCTCGGAACCTGTTGCAATTGCTTTTTCGAACAAAGCCATGGGACGAATGCCGCCAGTGGCGGGTTAACCTGCTAGTCTATACTATATATTTTGAGAACTCCGTGTATTCGAGAGATAGCGCACACCCTCCGGACCTCAATGATATGATCGTGAATGAGTATTGATATACCCCACTAAACTTTGACAAACACCAGTAATGGTGTGTAGATCATTTACATATATCTCCTATATATTTTGATACAATCTATCTAATTTACATATCTCTCTTATATATTTATGTTTGTGTGTGTGTTGTACTTCATACAAATCTACGATTCTCGACCGATCGGGACGAAACTTGGTACGTGTGTGTAGTTTGACCAGGCGGGCCCGTGCAGCGCATGCGCAGACGAGATCTCGGAAACGGGTGGAGCTATCGACTTGAAATTTGCTATGTGAATGTATCTTGCGCCGGGTACAATTTTTATCGGGTCGCCGAGCCCGTGCAGCGCATGCGCAGACGAGATCTCGGAAACGGGTGGAGCTATCGACTTGAAATTTGCTATGTGAATGTATCTTGCGCCGGGTACAAATTTGATCGGGCCATCGAGCCCGTGCGACGCCCGTGCAGCGCATGCGCAGACGAGATCTCGGAAACCGGTGGAGCTATCGACTTGAAATTTGCTATGTGAATGTATCTTGCGCCAGGTACAAATTTGATCGGGTCGCCGAGCCCATGCGACGCCAGCTTCGCGCATGCGCAGACCAGATCTCGGAAACGGGTGGAGCTATCGGGTACAATTTGTTCTTATTGAAACGCGTGGAGCTAAAAATTAAAAAAAAATGTCATGTTTCGGACAAGCCGCCGGTGGCGGGCTAACCTGCTAGTCTATACTATATATTTTGAGACTTCGTATATGTGTGTGTGTGTGTGTACTTCATAGAATCCAAAACGACTGGTCCGATCGAGCTCAAACTTCGTATATAAAGGTAAAAAGCCACGGGGGTCGTCCGCGTAGCATTTTGGAGACGCTCAGAGCACTATTTCTCCACTCCCAATCATTTTATTGATCCGTAAACACGGAAGGGGTTAATCCAAGAAGAGTAACTCTACATCTGTATATGTATATTTTTATAGAACAAATATGCCTTAAAGCGCCAAATAATTCACCACCTGCGTGTATTCAAGAATATGAATCACACCAAAATTAAGCGAATTGTATATGGAATGTGTATGTATAAGCTGCCATGTGTATATCATTCCCAGAATCCTACCATATCATGACATTCTATTAGTTAATATAAAACACCGTCAACTGTTGGGGGAATCGCGATATAGGCAAGCGAGCAAAGAGAGTTTAATGTCATCATACGCTATTTCGCTATTGCGAAATGGATGATCGTTATATGTAGCATAATTAAACGACATATTTAATTATGTTTGTGTGTGAATAACGTTGGTGAAGACTTCCAATATCATATTAAATGGTCAAATACGTGCTTTCATATCCGTATACTCAAAATAATATATATTTTACAAGCTCGACATGCCATGTTTGTGTATATGGTACACTACCGTTCCAACACATCTTGCTGATACTTCCGTTCCAACACATCTTGCTATTTATCATTTTGCTGGTGAGAAAGTTTATGTTCACTTTGGTGCTATTTATATGCACAGAAAAAGGTACCATTACTCGGGAAAGCAACCTACTGAAATGCATATAGATGTACGCGAATCATATGTTGCGTTCTCACACAATGCAGTTATCCCAAATCCGCGCTCTTTAAAATAGAATTGGCTGCATGGCTGGCCTACTTCTGATGGCACAGTATGTTACGCACCTGTCCGACTAAGTCACTTTGAACCCAAAATGTATACAAAATTCGCACAGGCTCTTCACATTGAAACGGGTACCCACAAGTGATATATATGTGTGTGTTATTTATAGACTCGGACCGATTGAGCTCAAACTTGGTGTCTACGGGAAGTGTCATGGACGGGTTAAAAACTTGGTATCTACGGGAAGTGTCATGGACGGGTTAAATTGTGACCCCGACCTGACCTTGACCTTCAAAATGATCAATTCAAGGTCAAATCGGGTAAAATTGAAAAAAAAAAAATTAAATTAAAAAATTAAAAAGGCACAATTAACTCATTGAAAAAAAAAAAATTAAATTAGTGTCTCGGAACCTGTTGCAATTGCTTTGTCGAACAAAGCCATGGGACGAATGCCGCCAGTGGCGGGCTAACCTGCTAGTACTATATATTTTGAGACTTCCATATGTGTGTGTGTACTTAATAGAATCGAAAACGGCTGGCTCGATTGAGTTCAAACTTGCCATCTAAGGGTAAAAACCCACAAACACCGTAGTTGTCGCGTTTTGGAGAAGCTCAGAGCACCAGTTCTCCAATCCCAAATCACTGCAATGGCACGGCGTGGGTTAATCAAGTGATTATTTAATGAGCGTTTGTTTTTGACGCATCGCTATAAAGAGCGTCTGTTTACCATTCAACGTTATTAGCATCTGCAGAGAGATATACGGGAACATTGACTGGTTTCCTATGCGGGGAGATTTATTGGATGCCATAGTACTCTTACAACATCATTGTTATAGTATATATGACACTTAGGTCAGGGCTTAGGGGGGGTAGTTATAGGCATAATGCTTCTCAGAAATCCCGGTTACAAACCAACACTCACAATTTCGTATTTACGCAAACGCATACAGGAACAAGTGCTTTCCTATTTTTAGAACGCAACACATGATACCAAACAAAATTGCGTTGCGTTGGTGATGGCGTTCACGATGGGATTAATTGACTGTCCGCTCTTTGCGAGGATGGGGTTCACGACGGGATTAACTTTGCGGGGACTATTGACCATCTCGTAAGGGTGGACAACCTCTGTCAGGGGCTGCTCAATGGCCACGGGCAGGTTTTAAAAAATCATACCTCTTCTGGGTCTGGGCGTGTATAGACATGAACGTGTTGTGTTCCTAAGAACGCGGAGCATGTTGTTTTCCTAAGAACGCTGATCGGGTAAGTTTTTCCGCCCTAGGTGAGTTCAAACTTCGTATATAAGTGTAAAAACACACGGGGATCGTCGACGTCGCATTGTGTGAAACATTCTTATGTATGTCGTTCCTAGGAACGGGGGAATTTTTCATCGGGTCAGTCTTAACCTTCAAACGGGTACCCACAAATTATATATTGTGACCCCGACATGACCTTGACCTTGAAAATGATCAATTCAAGGTCAAATCGGGTAAAATATTGAAAAACCCAATATTAACTCATTGAAAAACACAAACAAAACATAAAACCTTGTCATGTTTCTGACCAAGCACGCCAGTGGCGGGCTAACCTGCTAGTCTATACTATATATTTTGAGACTTCCGTATATATATATATATATATATATATATGTACTTCATAGATTCGAAAACGGGTTGACCGATCGGGACCAAACTTCCTATCTAAAGGTAAAATCCCAGGGGAATCGTCGTCGCGGAGTTTTGGAGAAGCTCAGAGCACCCGTTCTCCAATCCCAAAATCACTGCACGGCGGGGGTTAATCGCGTTGATAGTTAATGAGCGTTTGTTTTTGACGCATCGCTATAAAGAGCGTCTGTTTTCCTTTCAACGTTATTAGCATCTGCAGCGAGATATACGGGAACAATACTTTTCAGTGGTTAGCTATGTGGGGAGATTTATTGGATGCCATAGTACTCCTACAACATCATTAGGTCAGGGCTTAGGGGGGGGGGGGGGGGGGGGTAGTTAGTGTGGATATAGGCATAATGGACAAATCATAATGCTTCTCAGAAATCCCGGTTACAAACCAACACTCACAATTTCGTCTTTTGCATCAGATACCAACACCTCGACCGATCGGGACGAAACTTGGTACGTGAGTGTAGTTTGACCAGGTGGTCGTCGTTGTCATATTGTTGAGCCTGTGCGACGCCCGTGCAGCGCATGCGCAGATGAGATCTCGGAAACGGGTGGAGCTATCGACTTGAAATTTGGTATGTGAATGTATCTTGCCCCGGATACGAATTTTATCGGGTCGCCGAGCCCGTGCGACGTCAGCTTCGCGCATGCGCAGACCAGATCTCGAAAACGGGTAGAGCTATCGACTTGAAATTTGGTATGTGAATGTATCTTGCCCCGGATACGAATTTTATCGGGTCGCCGAGCCCGTACGATGCCAGATTTGTCCGGGGAGTGTTTTGGACGGGTCAAATCATGACCACAACCTGACCTTGACCTACAAAATTGTCAATTCAAGGTCAAATCGGATAAAACTTGCTGATTTCGACGAAATTTGGTACAAATGCAGCAAGTGTCTCGGAACCTGTTGCAATTGCTTTTTCGAACAAAGCCATGGCACGAATGCCGCCAGTGGCGGGCTAACCTGCTAGTCTATACTATATATTTTGAGACTTCGTATATATGTGTGTGTGTACTTCATAGAATCCAAAACGCGTGTACAGATTGAGCTCAAACTTCCTATGTAAGTGTCAAATCCCACCGACACGACCGTGGTCGTGGTTTAGAGAAGCTCAGAGCACCCGTTCTCCAATCTCAAATCACCGCAAAGGCACGGCGTGGGTTAATCAAGTGATTATTTAATGAGCGTTTGTTTTTGACGCATCTCTATAAAGAGCGTCTGTTTGCCATTCAACGTTATTTGCATCTGCAGAGAGATATACGGAACATACATTAAATTTAAAAAACATTTGTTTCTGACCAACCCTGCGAGCACGGATGGCGCGCATTGTTTTTACAGTATATAGTTATATACTGAAATCATCCCAGATAATCACGAATATATCATCAGATTTCTCCCCAGATATACCGTTATAAAGCTACTGGAATCTGCCAATCTACGGGAAATTCCAGGGAATGCCGATTGAGCTCAAACTTGCTACCCACGGGAAGTGTCATATATATGAGTGTGTCCTTTATAGACTCGAACCGATTGAGCTCAAACTTGCTAAATAAGAAAATAGCCCCCAAGCCGTAAATATCAACAACAACGATAGTACTAAATACACGTTTTCGGCAATGTGAGAGTTTTCGGGAAGCCGTGATGCCAACAACAACGACTCGAAGCCCTGAATGCCAACAACAGATTCAATGCAATGTTATCTATTATGCAGAGAGATTTCACGACATTACGACGGGTACGGCAGACTCGAAATATTATGCAGACAGATTTCCCGACGGGAAGCGTTTGTTTTAAATTCAATGCAATGTTATCGTAGAGAGATTTCACGAAACAAAGAATGCGTTGTCTGTCGTTCCTAGGAAGGGGGGATTTCTACGGTTAAATTTTTCCGCCAGAAACAAAAAAATTAATTAAAACAATTTACAATTTAATTAAAACAATTTAAAATTAAAAAAAATTAACAATAAAAAAAACAATTCAGAAACAAAATATATTAAATTTAAAAAACATTAAATTCATATTCAAAAATGTCATGTTTCTGAAACAAAGCCATGGGACGAATGCCGCCAGTGGCGGGCTAACCTGCTAGTACTATATATTTTGAGACTTCCGTATATATATATGTGTGTACTTTATAGAATCGAAAACGGCTGGCTCGATTGATTTCAAACTTCCCATCTAAGGGTAAAAACCCACGAACACCGTAGTTGTCGCGTTTTGGAGAAGCTCTGAGCACCCTTTCTCCACTCCCAAAATCACCGCAAAGGCACAGCGGGGGTTAAGGCATCAACGGTCTTTATATTGACCATATTTGGAGGTGTTAAGGATCAACGCTCTTTATTACAATCGAAGCTGCTAAACGGCTACCCATGCGTAAAATACGGATGCAAAACGAAACGCGGAATGCAATTATCTCGATTAAAAAGGCAGAATGTGTTGTTGTGTCATATATGTCCTAGGAACAGGGGAATTTTTCATCGGGTCAGTCTTTGAGGGACGGGTACCATGAATTAATTCATGAAAAACAAAAAATGCGTGTTGTGCTGTCTTTCATAGGAAGGGAAGGGGGATTTCAGACGAGATCTCGGAAACGGGTGGAGCTATCGACTTGAAATTTGCTATGTGAATGTATCTTGCCCCGGATACGAATTTTATCGGGTTGCCGAGCCCGTGCGACGCCAGCTTCGCGCATGCGCAGACCAGATCTCGGAAACGGGTAGAGCTATCGACTTGAAATTTGGTTTTTGAATAGCCCGGACAACGTCGGGCTCATCATTAACTCATTGAAAAACAAATAATTTAATTAATTTAAAAAATTTAAAATAGTCATGTTTCTGACGATTGCCGCCAGTGGCGGGCTAACCTGCTAGTTGTTATATAAATAGAACTTTTAGATAGAGGCCTCCAGCGTGGTGCTCTGAATGAATACGAGCTGCAAAATGTCTCCGATTGATTGTATTTATTGTCATATTAAGTGGGAATCAAGTGAATAAGATATATGCTTATATTCAATGATTAAAATAACGGGAAAAAAAACCGCAAATAAATAAGACAGTCGTGAATATCAGCAAGCCTTGAAATAGTTTGTCTGTCATTTGCAGAATGAGGTTCCCAGAGGGTGAATTTAGTGATGCTATCCTACACAGTGGGCTAGCATCACCAAATTCACCCTCTGGGAAACTCATTCTGCTAAGGCCAAATAAAATCAATTATAATTGATAGATACGTTTCCAGATGGGTCTTCGATTCGTATTTATTATTTCATACCCAGGAAACTCTATTGGTAATGTTGCGGAAGAGATAATCCACCTTTAATATATAGACTCACTACCTGTGTATATGATTCGGTCAAACAAAACAGTTCTCATCTCTCATACGATCATCACCAAAATTCATATGGATATCTGTGGTGACCACTAGATGGGAGCGTTCAATTCTTTCCTATATTCATTAAAAATTTCAAATTTGAATCCATCGGCACATCCTGCAAGCCGCATTTATGGGAGAATTGTTTTGAAAGTTAACAAGCATGTTTAGGATCACCTCCAGATGGGAGCTATTGAATTTTAACCATTTTTGTTGAAAAAACTGGCCGCCAGCTGCCATCTAGGAGTTTACTCTTTGCATGATTGACCTCCAGTATTGCTTAAACAGTTAAACTTATCTTATTCTTAATCCAGTTATTCCCTATGCATTTTGAGCTTCAGTGTCATTTTCATATAATATATACTCACTATTTTACAGAGAACGTTAACTGCTACAGTAATCTTTGTCAGAATGGTGGTACGTGCTTGGATGGAATAAATAACTACACATGTTCATGTCATCCTCAATACACGGGCATTCACTGTGAAACATGTAAGTATATGAATAGTTTACACATGTTCATGTCATCCTCAATACACAGGCATTCACTGTGAAACATGTAAGTATATAAATAGTTTACACATGCCATCATCCTCAATACACAGGCATTCACTGTGAAACATGTAAGTATATGAATAGTTTATACATGTCTTCATCCTCAATACACAGGCATTCACTGTGAAACATGTAAGTATATGAATAGTTTACACATGCCATCATCCTCAATACACAGGCATTCACTGTGAAACATGTAAGTATATGAATAGTTTACACATGCCATCATCCTCAATACACAGGCATTCACTGTGAAACATGTAAGTATATGAATAGTTTACACATGCCATCATCCTCAATACACAGGCATTCACTGTGAAACATGTAAGTTTATGAATAGTTTATACATGTCTTCATCCTCAATACACAGGCATTCACTGTGAAACATGTAAGTATATGAATAGTTTACACATGTCATCATCCTCAATATATGAATAGTTTTATTGTTTTTTATCAGACCATTGAGATACTGGTAAGCAATTAACACTCATACTGAGTCAGCCCTCTGTAAATCTGATATATATATATATATTATTTGTAATCATTTTCCTTCAATAGCCCAAAATAAAATATTGCTAGATTTTCATTCGCACCCACTGTCATGCATGCTAATTTTTATTCTGCATCTTGAAATATGCTATTCACATAAAATATTACATATCATTAACCATCAAGCCTTGAAATAATTATTGTCAAAATGACAGACACCAAATGCATGGTGGCTGTCATTTTCTGGGTGGTGTCTGTCAGAATTATGTGCTGTCATTTGTTCTCATATCTTATTTTTATGCGATAAATAATGCTGTAATATCATGTAAAATAATCTTCTGTGACCTTAAAAAGTGACTCTCAGTGTTACTGCTACCATCATGCTTTGTTTTTAATAGAAATTTGTCAATCTATCAACCCAAGATCTATTAAAGTCCTTTCGATTTCCTTCACTTCGGAGATGCAGTATTTGCATTTTAAAGTGGGTAACAACCCCCTTCTTGTCTGCATCGAATTGAATTTGCAACCACCGAATAAGGTTGTGCTCCGGCAATTTGGAAATCCATTTGTGAACTGTGGTTACTTTTACTGTTCGACCAGTGATCCCCCGTTTCATTATTTCATTTCATTAAATACTGCTTTAAACTTCCGTACATCTATCGTACTGCTAGACAAGGAGTACAGGCATTTTTTATTTCTTAATTCTTATTTTAAAAATCGTATAAATGACATTGATTTAAAACGGAAGTGTTAAAAGGTGAACGGTAAGCCAATAATTACAAACTGCACTTAAAACAAAACTTCCGAGTCGCTGACGTGATTAAAGAACAACGCGATTTCTGATATAGTCATAAGAAACTACACGATACATTCAAGTATCTAATGATTTTGTTCGATCCAGATTTGCAAAGAAGCAAATTAACTTGACAGAAATGTCTTATCCAGTTATATTTTATCTGATGGGAGTAGAAATATGCTGTCAGACAAAATGTCCGACCAGACGCAAATTGTGTCGGTCAAAGATGTTTTGGTGACTGTCATTGTTATATGTCATCTTGTATTTCTTGAACATCCCTCCAGATGAATAATAGACCATTCCATTGTATAGTTTTATAACTGAATGGGAGAATCCATTAACCCTTCCATGACTGGAGCTTCGATCCCGAAATATAGCGAAAACCCTGTGCCAATGCATTCTCCATGGGGAGCCTCACATATATATAAGAATACATTGGCCTAACAATATTTACCTTGACCTTTCAAGTCAGTGCATTCTCTCATATATGCGAGGCTCCCCATGGGAGACTCGCAGATTTAAGAGAATGCACTGGCACAGGATCTTTAATGCTGCAGCTCCCACCATGAAAGGGTTAACTAAAGAAGGTGACAAGGCTGATTCTGTCTGTGTTACATGTCTTCATCCAGACGGGGTATACAACATCATACTAACGATATCATATAAACCGATATTATATCATGTAGAATAAACTATATTATAGCACTCACATGATAGAATTACATTACAGATTCTCCCAGTGGAGCGTGCCTTCATCCAGATGGGGTATACAACAGTGACACAGATTCATGCTTCTGGATGGTGTATCAAGACAAGAGAAAAAACCCTGCGAACACTCAATGTGGAATATACGGAGGCCAGCTTGCAACAGTAGATACGACTGAAACTCTCGATTTTATCTTTAATTCTGTGTGAGTTTTTTTTGTCATTTGTTATTTATTTTTATTCCACACCTTTGATGCGAGTCAAATGTATTCAACGTTATTGCAGTCATTGAATACATATTATTTTATACCATGCTGGGAATAAAAGCATGGATGTTCTGCGGCAGCTACCGCTGGTCCTCCCTCAGTATACCTGTATCTCCGTCAAATATATCTTGGACACTGAATCTAATGGTTATATATTTCTTGCTGGCAAGATCCTAGAAGTCGTAAAAAAAAAAATTGGTACGCAATACCTCAAGTACGCGCACTTGTCAAATGCCAATTAATGGCGATTATATCTCTGGACCAATCATGCGAGTCCTTTCACTATAACAGCGATTGAAAGACAAGACCTCATTCATTTTAAATTCTTCTAGACGCAAGATAAGTCGCATTTTTATCTGTTTTTACACGCAGTTGCCTAATTTCGTGCACTACGCACGTGTTTTCCAATTTTCGCAATTTAGTTTTACAATTGTTCTACAATCTTTTCTTCTACAATACTGTCTTATTAATGACAGTAGTCCGTGGGTGGATATTTTCATTCACAAATATTTCAATTTTGTTTTATTTACGAGAATCACTTCGAACAAATATCGATTTTGTTTGCATAAAACAATACTCAATAGAAAAAAACGATGCTCTTTAGAGTCATTCGGGTTCTCGTCGGGATTTTTTAACACTGCACCGGATGCAATATCGTGTTGTCGTCTCCACTAAGGTCCAGTTTGGAGTTTGGTCCCTGACAAAATCCTATCCAAATGTATTATAAGTAATAATTTACAATATTTTACATTACAATATTTTACAATAATTTTCCTCACGGATGCTAGATAAAATAGCCACAGTGTGGCTTGCCTCTTCTCTCTACATTGAACATAAGGCTCAATGCTTTTACGATGAAAACTTCCTAATGTTTTTTCCCTCCGACAGGTAGGGGTGCCACGATTAATCGTATAATCGATGAAATGTTGATACGGCCGATATTCGATGACCATTTTCGGCTGCGATTTCTCTGAGTTCTTTATTTCGGATGTCGAAAAGTACCAGACATATTTGGATACCCTGTTTTACAGTTTAATATCCAACGGACAGGTTAATGATCGTTGATCGTGCAAAGGTATTGGTAACGCATTGTGCTCATTACTAATTACCGGCTTTCCTTCCCACGAGTCAGTAACGATTGCTCTCGCAATTTTCTATTCACGGGTATTCACCATTTGCACTTGTCCACCTGATCACCATCAATATTAAAATATGTGAAGATATATTTAGCACATTCCCCATCTCCATTAATTTATGTGCATGTGAAATTATCAGTGGACTTGGGTATATCACACAATGACCTTTGATTTGAGATAACCCCAACTTACAATTATATTACCGGTGCAATTACACCCTTCTAATCAACGAAACTATATTTTTTGTCATGGGAAGGACAGTCTCAGTGGTTTCTGATACAAATTATGCACATGTGAATATTATGCACTACTTCCTCTGTCCTTGCTATTAGATACGCTTCATCGATTCTAATCTAGTATTGACTATCGATTATCAAGTTCAATGATCGTGGCACCTCTGCTGACGTGGCACCTTCTCCTGCATCCTCCATTAACTTGGAGACTCCGCTGGAGTTGGTTTGTGGACATGCCTCCTCCCTCAGGGTCGCGGCGTCCATAGCCCCCGCAGAGAAGGGCAGCGATGGTGTTCCAAGTGCAGCTGCCCTTGGTCCTGCCTCCGGTTCCGCCGGGTTTGCACCATCGCTGCACCAGCCGGCCACTTGCTACAGCTACCACATCAGTGGTCCGTTTAGCTGGCAAGCCCCGGTGCCCTCGGCACATTGCCTGCCTACGCAGTTCAATGTGTCAACTGTCACTGCTTCCACTCCAGGGGATTTGACCGCACGGGTTCTGACCTGTCCTCCATTCGTCAACGTCTTTTCCGGCATCCGTCCCTCCCGGTTTTGGGGTGGGTATGTATCCCTATTATTCACCTGTGTTCTTTCCTCCACCAGTGTGGCCTTGCTTTGTACAGTTTCTGGCCTCTTTTGGGCTTCTAGGCCAGAACTTAGACTTAGTTTCCTTTCCGAGGCTCCGGAAATTCTTGCCTCATCAAATCAGGTGACCTGGTCGGGATACTTGCCCCTTTCCCCCCATCTCCGGGACGGACGGTGCTGTTCAGAGACGAGGACGTGTTGTCGCAACATCTCCTGGATTTGGCAGCGTTTGATGCGTGTCCGAGTTCGCCATGCCCATCCGAGAGTGCCTTCCCTGAGGGTCATTTCGGATGGGTCAGTCCTTCGGTCTTAGGATAACAATTGCGCACAATTTTGCATGCATTACCAGCACGATACTAACAGCACAGAAAAAGGAAGAACAAACAGCGCCATTCTCTTGCTTCCTCCATTCACATGGAGCCTCCGCTGGAGTCGGTTGCGGGACATGCCTCCTCCTTATTGGTCGCGGCCTCCTGAGCCATCCGCAGAGAAGTACGCCTGTCTTCCACAACCGAAGGACCTCATGGGGCCCACATATCAAGAACAAAAAACCAACGTGTGACGATTTTCCTCTGCCAACTCGATACAGCCTGCACAGCAGGCTCAGGGTCTGTTAGTGGTCATGCCTCCTCTATTTGTAGTCGCGGCTTCCACAACCTTCGCCGAGACGGTCAACAATGGATTTTCCTCTGCCAACTCGGTACAGTCTGCGCTGCAGGCTCGGAGTCTGTTGGTGTTCATGCCTCCTCTATTTGTAGTCGCGGCTTCCACAACCTTCGCAGAGACAGGAAACAATTAATTTTCCTCTGTCCACTCGATACAGCCTGCGCTGCCGGCTCGGAATATATTGGTGGTCATGCCTCCTCTATTTGTAGTCGCGGCTTCCACAACCTTCTCAGAGATGGGCAACAATGAATTTTCCTCTGTCAACTCGGTACAGCCTGCGCTGCAGGCTTGGAATCTGTTGGTGGTCATGCCTCCTCTATTTGTCGCGGCTTCCACAACCTTAGCTGCGACGAGCAGCGATGGAGGTTCTGCAGCATCTACCGCTGGTTCTGTCTCAGTCCATCCAGGTTCATGCTGTCACGGCACATAGGGGTTTTTCCGAACCCTTTCTTGTCTTGGCTACCTCATTGTGCCTAGTCGCCGACAAGTGGCATTCATTCGACTGACTGTTTTGTACACTATTACCTTCGTTCTTTGTGCTTTGAGGTTTCCTCTGTCAGTCTGCTTTCTGCCATATCGCATTGCTCTGGCTATGTACCGCATTCAGGAACTGCTCCTGAATAAGTTTCTTTCGCCTCCATTCTCACCTCCATTCTTATCCTGTCGGGGTATTCCAGGTGTTGTTGAGACCTGTCTTTATAGTTTTGGGCCTTCTAATCTGTTAGATTTTTATTCAACAATTAGGCCGCTTTTATGGGACAAACCTAGACGTATTATGGACTTGATTGTGTGTGTGAACCTGATAAGTTAGTATGTGGGTGTTATATCTCACAGGGGAAATTGGCACTCTACTCACTTAGCCGAACATATCATGAATATCGACCGTTCAGCTCCATAGACACTATCATCTGAACTACGCTCATTTTCAATTTTACTTCTAGATTTGGGATGTATCTTTCAGTGACCACCTAACACCATAGAATTTCATCATATAGCGTATCGGCATTTCATTGGTGTCTAGGCGGCATGTATGTTGTCCATTTTGTTATCGTATTTGTCACAGCACCGACTTTGAACCAAGAATATTTTCCAATTCTATGTTATCACTCCGGCCGAGTGTTTAACATCACTTGGCAGGCGTGATTCTAATTCTAATCTGATTTAGCGATTACCGATTCTCACCTTTGCGACATTTCACAATTATTGCTGCATGCCCATCGGTGCTTGAGCATACCAGTTGGCGGGTTATCACAGTTTTTGTAACTTTCTGCTAACCTACGGTATGGGTTCCCTATATCACCACCTGACGAACGATATTAAACTAAGTTCCACATTTATTTTGAAACCATGCAGGCCGGTTCATTGCATCACAGATTGGCCGTATGATCAGACAGTGTTCCATTCGCGGTATTAGTTCCTCTCCTTGGTTGCCCGTACACTTCAATTTCCAGTTCCTTGACTTGGTGTCCCAGAGGCAGGCAATCTTTCCATCTTGGTCCCCTCCCTTATGTGTATGTTTTTTCTTTCCAGGGACATGATTTCCAGTGCTCAACTCAGTCATGTTTTCCTGGTGTATCCCTGGTCCCCCCATTGGTCTGGGCCCAACGGTTTCTCATATCTCCCCTGGGTCTCTCGGTCGGGCTCAAAATACTGTCAGGTCCGTCATACCGCACTGAGCATTGCCTCATTTTGTGAGATCCATTCTGAGTATTGCTTCAGCTTTTTTCTGGTGGGGGGGGGGGGGGGGGGGGGGGTGGATGTGTCATAACCGTGTTTTCCCCTCGGTGCCCCTTTTGCATGTATTATGGGCCAGTCAACATCCTCTGTCGTGCTAGTGCTGCTTCATCCTCTAAGGAGGGGGGGGGGGTGGGGTAGGTTCCTTTATCCTATTAGGTACATGAATGAATGAGTAGGGCACATGAAGTACGGGGTGTTTCCTTTTAGGAGGCTCAGTTGTTTTTGAGTTTATCTGAACTATTACATATGGGACACAATGATCTATTTTTTGGCACATGTCTACCAAGAAATCTTTTTGGTACAGGATGCAGGTCTTTTCTGCTTCAGCAGGTGGGTTTCATGGACATAGTCGGATTATCTGCCCCGTGGCCTCCTCCTCTTCAAGAATTCTAATTATAACCATTAGTTTCAGTGTCCAAGATATATTTGACGGAGATATAATATTTTTTTACCCAAAATATGTATCTCCTATAATAAATATCTTGGACTCTGAACACAGCAAGGGCCCTCCCAGTTGGGATCAACATTCCCGCCCCGTGCACTCGGTCAAATGCATCAAACACACAGGAGGAAGAAATTAAAATGAATGAGGTCTTGTCTTTCAATCGCTGTTATAATGAAAGGACTGCATGATTGGTCCAGAGATATAATCGCCATTAATTGGCATTTGACAAGTCCGCGTACTCGAGGTATTGCGTACCGATTTTTTTTACGACTTCTAGGATCTTGCCAGCAAGAAATATATAACCATTAGTTTCAGTGTCCAAGATATTTATTATAGGAGATACATATTTTGGGTAAAAAAATATTATTTTCAGAACCTTTTCTTGCCATGGCATTGTTACCTGTCACAGACAAGTCATGAACATTAAACAGATTTTTTTTACAATATTACCTCCGTTATTTGTACTAGCCAACCCATGAACTGGCTACAGCCATTGCTAGCACTGCCCTAGTGGGATCCGATCTTCTGAATCTCACATGTATGACAAAGCTGAAGCACGACTTGTGATGACTTGTGGTGTGATGCTAAGTGAAAGCGACCTTGCTCAAGTGTCGCACCCTAGGCTGGCATGAGATTTAATAGTGTACCACCTGAAATTGTACATTGTTAGAAGTGACCAAGCTGCTGTGGTGTGAAAACAAACAGTAAACCGCCGGCTGGGTGAGAACTTGCCTGGCTGTGTTGTCAGTGATGACAATTAACACAAGCTAATCACAGAGGTCCCCACGATCCGGTCATGTCACCCCATTTACATCTTTTCCCCGAAAAGACCAGAATCCAGTCAAGCTTTGGGTCAGCTTGACAAACCATCCTCTCTCAGATATTGGGACTTGCTCTGTGTCTCTGTCCACCCAGCCTTCTTTCAGACAGGGACTATCTTTACTCATATCTACCATGAAAACTTTTAGTTACTGATGCAAATATTTTCCGCTTCAGGCCTAGTCTGATTATCTGCCTCGTGGCCTCCTCCTATTCATGAATTCTAATTATAACCATTAGTTCATTCAGTGTCCAAGATATCTTAGACTGAGATATAATATTTTTTTACCCAAATTATGTATCTCCTAATAAGTATCTTGGACACTGAACTCATAGGGCCCTCTAAGTTGGGATCAGCATTCCCGCCCTACACACTCAGTCAAACGCATCGAACACACAGAAGGGAGAAATTAAAAAGACCACAGACTCACCTGGCATTGCTTTTATAGTGAAAGGACTGTCACATGGTCCGTCGGAAGTTGAACCTATCGGGTTTGACCATGCGTGTACTATACCAATTTAAAAAAAATTCTTCTAGGATCTTGCAAGCAAGAAGTATATAACCATTAGTTCATTCAGTGCCCAAGATACTTATTAGGAGATACATATTTTGTGAATTTTTTTTTATTATTTTCTGGTTGTCCGCATGGTAACTTGAGAAATATTCAATGGAATTTCTTGATATTTGTTATGTAGTTCATATTGTTGAAATAACGTAGGCCAAGTTTGAATTTGGTCAAAGTAACTCGAGCAATCTTCAATAAAATCTCTTGATATTTGGTGTGTGGTTCACCTTTATGAACACACAGGTCGTTGTCAAGTTGGAGTAAAATTTTGCCAAATGTTAATTCTTTGTTCTTAAAAAATGCCAACATCCCAAAAAGCCACCCCGATGCGGGGGGTGTGGAGTCTGCAACCTTTTATTCAACTTAGAATTTGCCCCATTTCATAACATCTCGGTTTCCCTCTGATAACTATTTTTGGATTATTTTATCAGAACCAAAGTTGGTATGCATTTCTCAATACGGGTCAAGTTCTTACATGGGTTCCTTCCAAATATTTTAGATGAGTTATGGTCTTTTTTCAACAAGAATTTACCCAATTTCATAACCAATTTTTAACTAAATTAATGGGCGTAGTAGCCTTGGCCGCAGCGATGCTCTTGTTTTCAAACTGCACAAATATCAAGCAACATGTTTACCTATGATTTTGATCAAAGTGTTTGTTGTTTATTTCAGTCTCAGAGGGAGCCGTGTTCCTGAATTCTGGATTGGAGTTAACAGGAAGATGGTGGAACAAGTGTATATGTCGTGGGACAATAAGATAGTGAACCAGCTTAGCATTGGAGCTGACAATGGTGAAGATTGTGTTTATTTGGAGAACAATGGTACCTCTCTGACATGGAAACCTATTACATGTTACAGCAGCTCTATTTATGAATTACCCTTTCTTTGTGAATCTATTGGTAAGTATGACTGTCGAGCCTGAATTTAGCTAATCACCCGAAGCAGGACGACAAATTGAGTTTGACAGTTAAATTATGAGTTTTTAGAATTCGTGAACATGCGGTTTGTGTTTTAAAGAGAGGTTCAGTACAATGAAACAGACAGGGAATTAAGTCACTGCAAATAACATATCCCATCAGTGTTGCTAGTTTAATTTCTCCGATTTCTGTTGTCTTTATTCCTTATTTATTCCAACAAACATCGTAAACTTGTGGAAATAACACCAGTCATAATTTTGGAAGTGAATACAACAGACAGTTCTCAAAGTGACGCCATTGATTCTCTTGATATTACATAATTTCATCATAATGTATTCTGTGGGGATGGATAAGTCGTTTCGATCATGCATATATACACATAACTGGAGTATTGCTTTAACAATTTATAAAATGAACAGGATTGACAGTTAGCTCCCTTTGACTTAACCCTTTACCCAAGGCCCTGTGCCAATGCATTCTCTTATATATGCGAGTCGACCATAGGTCGCCTCGCATATATAAGAGAATGCATTGGCTTAACACATTAAAAATTATAAAATTGTTAAAGAATGTAAGAAAAAAGGCCAATGCATTCTCTTATATATGCGAGGCGACCTATGGTCGACTCGCATATATAAGAGAATGCATTGGCACAGGGCATAACTGTAACTATCACAATGTGGTCAAGGAGCCGGTTCCAATGATATCCATATTTGTATGGTTCTATTGAGACAGACCGAAGATATTTTAGGCTGTTGAAGCTTTATTTGGCCGGTTTGTTGGGTAAAGGGATAGACCACTCAGATCGCAAACATGTGGTTTATGTTTCAGAGAGAGGTAGCAGTTACTGCCTTCACCCGGAAGCACATTATTATCACCCACTCCGTCGCTGTTACTGGTGGGATGACGAGTCTATGAAAGCAAACCCGGCACAAGCCAGATGTAAAATATTTGAAGGAAACTTGGCGACATTCTACGACATGGATTCAACTTATTTTGTGTATGATTATGTGTAAGTATATAATTAGTAGAGGCTCCAATCATGCAACAATGGTCTGTGTTGTTAATCCTTTCAGTGCCAAGTCCGATTTTTGTATCAACCCATATTTCCTTGATCATTTTTCAAATTTATTGATTATAATAATGTGATACATTGATGGAAAGAGCTCTTGGAAATATGGTTTGATTCAAAAATCGGACTTGGCACTGAAATGGTTAACTGTCTACTATAGTCTTAATGAAGGCTTGAAATAGTGTGTCTGTTATTTGCAGAAAAAGGTCCCCAGAGGGTGAATTTAGTGACGCTATTCTACATGGTAGGATAGCATCAGCAAACTCACCCTCTGTGGACCTCATTCTACAAATGACAGGCAAGGCTTGGTATTAATAAAGGTTTGAATGACATTTAATTTCCATTAACCCTTTCATGATTTGAGCCGTGCTGGTGCGGCATTAATGATCCTGTGACAGTGCATACTCTTTTATATGCGAGTCTCCCATAGGGAGCCTCACATATATAAGGGGATGCACTGGCTAATTCAAGGTCAAGATAAATATTGTTAGGCCATTGTATTTTCTTACATATGCGAGGCTCCCTATGGGAGACTCGCATATATAAGAGAATGCATTGGCACAGGGTTTTCGCAAAATTTCAGGAACCTACATTCATTGAAAAGTTAAATGTTTATTGCAGTCTTAATGAAGGCTTGATTGACATTTAATTTTCATCAAAGTAAAATTTGGTTTTCTGCAGGTATTGTATTAGTGTCGCCTTGTGGAATTAAAGTGATGTGAAACACTCTGGTAGGGTGATCAAATAAAAATGGAGAATAATCTTGCTCAAAGTATTTATGATTACGAATATTAATCCATATTGACAACACACACTGTCATTCTGTTATATTAATTAAATGCAATGACTCTTGATGGGGAAATCATTTGTGTTTGTTTATCACCAATTGTTGCGTCCCGATTCTAGATGTAAATCTTGCTCAAAGTAGCTATGTTTACGAATATTAATCCAAATTGACAACACACTGTCATTCTGATATATTAATTGAATGCAAAATCATTTGTGTTTGTTTATCACTGATTATTGCATCCCAAACCAGATGTAAATATTTAAAATTGAGCGTAATTCAGATGATGATTTCTTTGAAATTTTCGGCAATGTTAATATAATGCTACATTCCCCAGGTTAGCATAAAGCCCGAGTCCTGACATCATTTTCCCGCATTTTACCACTTACAAATTGCGGTTTTGATTTTACCGCGATCTTGAAGTTGAATTGAAACAATGGGAAATTGTTTACTCAATGCGATGTATTTCACACCGTATCTGTCGCTGTTTCATGTCAAGAAATTTGGTCAAATGATATCGAGACACTGACATTGGTGGGGTATAACGTTGTGGTGTTTTGTATTTTCTGAAAGTACATGTATACAGGGCGATTGTACTGACTGTCAATTTTCGACAAAAGCCACATCTCTGGTTTGTTTATATAACAACGAGCTAGTAACGGAAGTCAGTGCCAAGGGCGTCAACTCTATAATCTACTCCGTAACGTCGCCGGCATGTACTGCGTAAGGGTGACTTCATGCAGTGAAATCGGTAGGGTGACACCAACCTACGAATCTGACTGATCGCCATACTGTTGCGCGAGCTCAAATAACAATGTTAATTTTAGACTATAGATACCAGATGATGAGGCCTAAGCTGAATGAGGTCCCCAGAGGATGAATTTAGTGATGCAAGCCCACCATGTGGGATAGCGTCACTAATTTCAACCTCTGGGGACCATATTTTGCAAATGACAGACACACTATTTCAAGGGAGCATTGAATAACCTACTGGTTTTGGTTGAATACCCGGATTATCTCATGAGTGGCTACAAACTGCAAACCAGACTATAAAACATTAACTATATCTTGTTTGACCCTTTTAGTGCCAAGTCAGATTTTTGTATCAACCCATAAACCCTGTGCCAATGCATTCTCTTATATATGGGAGTCGACCATAGGTCGCCTCGCATATATGCCTCGCATATATAAGAGAATGCATTGGCCTAACAATTTTCATCATTTGTTATTATTTTTACAATTTTTTACAATTTAATAATTTTTTCTTATATTCTTTAACTCTTTCAGTGCCAGATTTATTTTGTGAATTGGCTGAGTGTTTTCTATGGCCGCACATTTCGTTGATAATTACGAGCCATTTGTTTGTCTAAATAACATTTTTAAGTTCGAAGAGCATTAGAATGGGGATAACAGTGTGGTGTTTTGTGATTTCGGAAAGGTACATGGCGAATATACTGTGGCAAATACCCGTTAATGGGCTCCGGCTCAGCCATCGCCCATTAACTAAATTTGCCACAGTATATTCACCATGTACCTTTCCGAAATCACAAAACACCACACTGTTATTCCCTAAATAAAATTATTGAAGATTGTAATTTTGTCTTTTTTTGCTAACATTAAATTAAATAAATTAAGTAAAATACAGTGAAATTATTTTTTTTATTATTTTTTATTACTTTTTTGCGCACGTTGGCATCTCTCTGAGTGCATTCTAGTTTTTAGTTACTTTTTCCATTTAGCGTCTAAATTCACCCTCTGGGACCTCATTCTGCAAATGTCAGACTCACTATTTCCAGGCTTTTGCAATCTGAGTATACTCTGTTTATTTCATCCTAGGCTCAAAGCTATGTGCAAGCAGGTCTGGATTGGGTTGAAAGACGACAAACTTGATGGCCTTCTGGCAGCAAACTGGACAACACGGGAAGATATGACAGTTGACTACACTCGATGGGACAGTTCACAGCCATATTCATCAGACACCCTGAAGGAGTGTGTGGCGCTGAATGAGAAATGTCTCTTTAAGAATGCTCGGTGTTATGAATTCATCCCATACAATGGCTTTATTTGTGAATCCCAGGGTAAGGAAAGATTATAATGAGTGTTTTAACCCTTTCTATACTGAATGAAATCTCCCATTCAGTTATATAAGTATACATTGGAATGGTCTATTAGTCATTTGGAGGGATGTGAAGGTGATATAAGCCCTATTTATTGAGGGAAATGTTTAGTCAATAAGTTTGCTGATAACTACTCATCAATGATGCTTTAGTATAGAAAGGATTAAGCTGGTAGCTACTCATCAATGGTGATTTAGTATAGAAAGGGTTAATCAGCCTAAAATGTTGATTACTTGAAACCCAGCATTATGTATCATGCATCAGTACACCATGTGTACTGGCACAATTGTTACATATTCTTTATATATCATGCATATGTACATCATGTGTACTATTATGATCGTTATATGAGATTAATTATACTCTCAAAATATTATATCCACTCAAAAACACTAAATGATATATATTTATTATATGCTACCCAATTAAATAGTGGGATATTTGTTGTTGCCTTATATATCATGGATAAGTACACCGCATGTACTGGTATGATCGTTACATGCTTTATATATCATGGATAAGTACACCACATGTACTGACAGGATCGTTACATGCTTTATATATCATGCGTAAGTACATCACATGTACTGGCACGAAATTAACTTTAATATTACTGCATCGCATGCAAAAAACCCTACATGCTGTCATATTGTATGGATGCAACTTGCAATGCGCTATACCAGAATATATCATTGAAAATTGGGATGAATTCTCTTTTAGTCTGCCATTTGAGTACTGTAAATTTTAGTAATGGATGTTAATTTTGATTTGTTCCATAGAGTATGCTTGCACGTTTATCTGACATTTTATGCGTGCATCTTTTTCGTGTTCCAGATAAAATGTCAGACAACTTGCATCCATCACTCTATCAGAATAGATTTGAATGAACATGCTCGACCGGCAACATAATTCCGCGGTCATTTCAATGGGCACGTAGTGTTATATTGCTTTTTGGAGAAATGGCTGTTATTTTCAATTTATCCGCATGAAATATTACAGCATTTTGTGTTATGAGGTCTTAACATGACCAAATTTGAGTGAATGCAGGATTAAAGCCATATAGAATCAATATTGTCTGAGTATTGAATCGGTACACTGGGTATCATATGTGACAACATCCCAAATTTCATGTCGTTCAGATCACTATTAATGAAAGTACAGTAATGCTCTAATATTAAATAATCGACTCCTTAACCACAGCAGAATTGTGGGTAACTTTTCAGGATTTAGTCGGAAATATGGCTTGTTGCCATTCATCGGAAAGCTCTCTGACAACAAGCGATATTTCCGACTAAATCCTGAAAAGTTACCCATAATTCTGCCGTGTTTAAGGAGTCGATTATTTAGAGCATTACTGTAATTGGCAAAAAATCAGGTAGTGGTTTGTTTCGTGTTGCAGTTTTAATAAATAGCACCAGTTGTCTGCTGTATAAATAGCACCAGTTGTCTGCTGTATACATAGCACTGGTGGTCTGCTGTATAAACAGCACTGGTGGTCTGCTGTATAAATAGCACTGGTGGTCTGCTGTATAAATAGCACCGGTGGTCTGCTGTATAAATAGCACCAGTGATCTGCTGTATAAATATAGCACCGATCGTCTGCTGTATAAATAGCACCGGTTGTCTGCTGTATAAATAGCACTGGTGGTCTGCTGTATAAATAGCACCGGTGGTCTGCTGTATAAATAGCACTGGTGATCTGCTGTATAAATAGCACCGGTTGTCTGCTGTATAAATAGCACCGGTTGTCTGCTGTATAAATAGCACCGGTTGTCTGCTGTATAAATAGCACTGGTGGTCTGCTGTATAAATAGCACTGGTGGTCTGCTGTATAAATAGCACCGGTTGTCTGCTGTATAAATAGCCCCGGTTGTCTGCTGTATAAATAGCACTGGTGGTCTGCTGTATAAATAGCACCATTGGTCTGCTGTATAAATAGCACCGGTTGTCTGCTGTATAAATAGCACCGGTGAACTGCTGTATAAATAGCACCGGTTGTCTGCTGTATAAATAGCACCGGTCATCTGCTGTATAAATAGCACCGGTGGTCTGCTGTATAAATAGCACTGGTTGTCTGCTGTATAAATAGCACTGGTGGTCTGCTGTATAAATAGCACTGGTGGTCTGCTGTATAAATAGCACTGGTGGTCTGCTGTATAAATAGCACTGGTGGTCTGCTGTATAAATAGCACTGGTGGTCTGCTGTATAAATAGCACCGGTTGTCTGCTGTATAAATAGCACTGGTGGTCTGCTGTATAAATAGCACTGGTGGTCTGCTGTATAAATAGCACTGGTGGTCTGCTGTATAAATAGCACTGGTGGTCTGCTGTATAAATAGCACTGGTGATCTGCTGTATAAATAGCACCGGTCATCTGCTGTATAAATAGCACCAGTGATCTGCTGTATAAATAGCACCGGTTGTCTGCTGTATAAATAGCACCGGTCATCTGCTGTATAAATAGCACCGGTCATCTGCTGTATAAATAGCACCGGTGATCTGCTGTATAAATGATCTGCTAATTGAATTAATTGAATCATTGCATCATGCAACCTGAGCAAAATAGCTGTGCTTATAGACATAATGATCAAGTGACTCCTCTCGTCTGGCAACTCGTTTGGCTAATCCACTCGATCTCTAGTTCTATCTTTCCACGACCACTACGCATATACTGTTCTTTTCTAAGCAGATGGCTCCATATAAGTGGCTGGCGCTTGATGTCAAATCCTCTTCACTCTAAGACTTACCATACATAAGCATATAATTATATGAACATCATCTTGTAAATTGTATAAATCTTGGATACAAAATAAATAATGTTTACACCAAAGAAAATAATTTTTTTATCAACAATAAAACAGGAATGTGTATACGCATATCACGAAACGCAAAATATGTTCCGGTAATATATATATACTAGCCGATGAGCCCGACGTTGTCCGGGCTATTCAAAAACCAAATTTCAAGTCGATAGCTCCACCCGTTTCCGAGATCTCGTCTGCGCATGCGCGAAGCTGGCGTCGCACGGGCTCGGCGACCCGATAAAATTCGTATCCGGGGCAAGATACATTCATATAGCAAATTTCAAGTCGATAGCTCCACCTGTTTCCGAGATCTCGTCTGTGCATGCGCGAAGCGGGCGCCGCACGGGCTCGCCAATACGACAACGTCGACCGCCTGGTCAAACTACACACACGTACCAAGTTTCGTCCCGATCGGTCGAAAATCGTAGATTTGTATAAATGACATACAGACAGACAAACAGAGGTCTTCAAAATATATAATAGATTCATGAATTTGGTCCATTGTACCCAGGGTTGTCAATAGGTACTGGTACTGGTACCGGTACCGGAACCGGCGGTAATCAAGAATTATATCGGTACCAGTTCTGATGTCGAGTACCGACGGTTGTCGGTACTGATTGTTGATTTCTATTAATATACATCTTAACAAATATAAAGGGTTAATTAAGCAGCTCAACATCGCGCCAAACACAACTGCGATTGTCATCGTGATATCGTTAGCACATTCAAACATCAAAGTCACAGTATGCCGCAGTATGAAAACTTGTCACTAAATTGACAGAATGCATGCATTGTGTATGCGCTTGTGATAACTGTATTTCTTGGATGCGGATGGAATGCCGCTGGATGCAATTCTGCACGTGCCGTTTCGCGGTATCAATTTGAGAGGAGTCTGTTGGACACCGACAAGGTCACAAGGCGCAGAAGTGCCAAACACCCAAATTACCATCGATGGATATACATGATGACATGGATGTTGACACTGTAGAAGTTAGAACTCGAATGACAGGATATTTGTAAGTTGTGACTTGTGAGTCGTGACATGGAGGCATGGGCAACCAGGGCAGAGTTACCAGAGTATTATGACGTAATGATTCTTGAGTGACATCTATTGAGTTTTATTTTCCCTTGTTTTAACTTTTATTGTGATATATTAATGTCACAAACACGGAGTGTATTTGACTATTGTCTCTCTAAATCTATTTCAAATTTTCGAACTAGCCAACTACAACTAGGCTTACTGGAAAAGAATTTGGTTTCATTGGGTGACATCATTTATTAAATTACAACATGTGAGTAATGTGGCCGATTAGTGAGTTCTCTAATTAATTACCACACAAATAAAATGGTGTACCGGGTATCCATATAAGTCTACAATGTTAGCCGACCCAGTAGTCAAACATACATGTCTACATTCGTTCCACTCTATATTCCCCGTCTTTTAAAAAATCCTCCCTTTGCGACTTTCCGAAAACCGCCGCAGACAATAACTTAATCGTAAATGTCGTTGCGATTTTTATTTTCGTTGTTTGACTAAACCTCGAACTTAACGAATAATTGATGATGGAACCCCACGAAACAAAAGTTATTTGCCGTATAAAAGTCCACTCAATGAGTACCGATACCGACCCGGTTTGCGGTACTGAACATCCGTACGGAACCGGTACCGAAAGTTGTGGTACCGTCGGTACTTTGACAACCCTGATTGTACCATGAGCATATATTATGGGATAGGCATGACTAAATAGTGTAATGACACCATATCTATGGAACTTAAACTAATCAACATCCATTTCTCAAACTATTACAGCAAGAATTGAGTCTGGTGTGTTGCCAATGTACGCAAGATTCTACTCGCCAAACAAGGCTTACTATTGGCTCAACACAATACTGCTGAACTACACAGATGCCAACATCAACTGTGCTATGTACGAGGGTCATCTATCCAACATTCCTGATAATGAGACAGCTGAATTCATGGCTGATTATGTGTAAGTATCCATCTCAAAACTGGTCATGTCCACCTACTTAACTAGTTCATTTTTGTGAATTTTAACTTCGAAATAACTACTGATTTTGGTTTTTGATGAACTGATTTTAGAAATGTCCTGATTTTATAACATTTTGGTTTCCAACCGTTAACTCCCATTTGGAGTATTTTATCGCTGCTAAATTTGGTCTGTGCATGTGTTTATCAACATAATAAATATGTCAAATTTGAATATGGGTTTGGTCACTTGATGATTGCAAGAGTTATAGCCCTTTTTGTCCGCCGACCCAACGGGTTCGGAGGACTATTATAATCAGCATGTGCGTGCGTGTGTGCGTCCGAGGTTTCCGGATGATAACTTTAGTTAGAGTGAAACAAATTAAATTAAATTTGGTATGTGGGTTTACTAGCAGAAAAGACAGGTCAAGTTCGAATTCTGGTTCCGTCTGCCAATTTTCACCAGAGTTATGCCCCTTTTTTACTTAGAAAACCCCTGAATGTTGGTTTCCGGATGATAACTTTAGTAGAGTTAATCGGATTCAAACCAAATTTGGTATATTACTTTCTCCCAGCAAAACACAGGTCAAGTTATGCCCCTTTTTCGACATAGAAAATTAAGTTTTTCTTCATGACACGAACATTGTGTTAAAACACTATACCCTTCTATATAGAGCACTGAAGGGGTAGCCACCCCACTAGAGTTAATTGATATTAACAAGAGGTAATTAAACTGACTGTCGGGTCTCTGTTATTGTCAACGGCGGTTCTGTTTGTGAATGGTATTGACCACAGCATGTTGTTATAATTTCCGCATGATTTATATTATTATTTTTGCATGTATATTGAGTGTTTATTTAATTTTTGCACGAGGTGTTTTATATGCAGTTCGGAGGTTTATTTTTCAAACGAAATTGAATCTCTTTTGTGTTTCACGTTGGTATCTCCGACGATATCTGACATGTACTAACTGTAAATTATTAGTAGGCTACGTGGTCACATACCTCAGTTTAACCAAACTAACATATTGTACACAATATTATGCTTGAAAGATGCCAACATTACACAGTCACGGTAGGTTACAGTTATTTATACAACCGGCTTGACATTCAAGTTAGATCCTATTTTCGTGCATTCAACAACAACTGCGAATTTAAAGTCACCCCGGCTGAAATACATGTCATGTTACTAGTATATAAAAGCTGTTTTGTTAAGAAAAATGTCCAACGATTAAATAGTGTGTATATGTAATTGAAAATAGCTTGTTCATTCAGACTTGAAACCCACATGATGTTCATAAGACGGGCGCTCGAACTTTTATGGTGGAGGTCTTTGTGCATGAAAATGCCAGAATATTATGTGATTGATATTTTTTGTCGACAGCAATATTTATCAATGACTATTCTCTTTATGTGAACTATGTTACTGCCAATATAACAAAAATACTACATGCCAATGTCTGCACAGTCTATTCCTATCATCAAAGTATATTGTTACAGCTGTTTCCCATATAGTCATTTTAGACAAGCTATTTCGTACACACCTTATCAGAAATTAACAAACGCTCTTTATTGACCATACTCGAGAAACATCGGGAAATATCAATGATAAACCAATCTAGATTTATTTACCATTTTAATTAATCTTTTACAAAAAAAAGTGTAAGATAATTTACAATATTTAGTGAAAACAATTTGAGCGATAATTATCAAGATTTCTCCATGTAAAAAAAAAGACATACCTAGAACAGGAACGATGCAACAATTATATATATTGCTGGTAAAATAATTACCCGCAATAAACATTCTGTGTTCAAACTTTATACTCAAATATTTCTATAGTGGGGTCGATACCCCTCGTTTGTAATTTGATTTATATGACATGTTACTGATGTCCAATCATCATAAATTTGGTATTGCTAAATCGGCAAATGACTCATCTTGTACCATGCAAAATTTTTCCGTTAAAAATGTTTATAGTAATCTCACAAAATTTCACGGAACACAGCCCTTAATTAACATTATCAGTTCAAACTGTATATTCAAATATTTCTAGTGGTGTCGATACCCCTTGGTAGTAATTTAATTTGTATGACATGTTCCCGACGTCGGATCATAATAAATTTGGTACTGCTAAATCGGCAAATAACTCATCTTTCACCATGCAAAATTTTTCCGTTAAAAATGTTTTTAGTACCGTACTGACCCGGCTCAAGGCCCATGCCCGTGTTTAAGCCCACCCATATCTTTTGACCAAATTCCATGCACAGGGGTATATTCGTGTTTAAGCCCACCCCATATTTTGTTAAATTTCAGCGGTGGTAAGTAATTATTTGCTAATGATACTTCCCAAATAAATAATTCCAATATATAACGGGAAGAATATTCACAAACGATCGGTGACGGCGAGAATGCCACGAAAAATGGAAAGTTATACTTCGTAGGTAAGTGATAATAATATATAATATAAAATAAAGTGAATCTTAAAATCTCATTTGTTTATTCAATTATACTTCCTGGGGGAAACCAAACGTCGACAGACATCAAACCCACTCGCTAACGGCGTGTATCTGAGAACGTGGTAAACATCAATCACTTCAAAGAATCACGTGCGTGCATCGCACACATGTCAACAACAGTACTGTAAAAACATATTCTTTGTATGTCGGTATGTTCCTACATGTGGCCAAACACAAAAAGAACTCATTCCCTGGTTATGTAAACACACGGTGGGTATAATAATGGGGCAGAAGGGGTACTTGTCATTCAACAACAACAACAGCACAAGATGCCTTCAAAAAAAGAGATACCGATGTCGTATTGGTACCCGGTGGTTAGTATATAATAATCATTATTTAAAATTTTTAAACTGCTATTTTTCACGTTTTACGGTATAGACTATAGTCTATAGTATAAACATTAATCTGTGTCAACGGTTTGGGAGCGATGACTCTAAACATTAAAACACGTGTTTTTTTGTATACGTATTTACAACGTCATTTCGTTAATTAACTAGACTCACTGGCTTTGTTAAATTGGTCACTATTGTATTGTAACATCTTTGTAGACAACGGGCCATGAATATAGAGCACTGCATGGGTTCATTGTTATCCTAATCGGATTAAGTAGCTCTCTTATATGTTGCATAATATTTCCCTGTACAATTTTCTGACATTTTTTAATTATCTGAACATTGATATAAACTATAGATATAGACTATAGATAGTGGATTTACCCAACTGTCTGAAATGGCAGAAAAATCCGATGACCCATGATGCTTACAAACAGTCATTTATGGGAATTTTGGGCAATAAAACAAGACAACAAGTAATATTTTAATATACACATAAAAATGAAACAAATACTTTCTCAAAGTAACTTATACTTAACTTTATTTAATCTGGAAGACGTGTATATTTCACCGAAACTCTGCTGGATCGACTTTATTTTTTCTTCAGTTTCACTGTCCCGATTTCTTGGGATTTTTGGTTTGCAAAGGGTCATATTCGGGTTTAAGCCCACTTGGATTTTTGAGCTCAAATAAAACAAAGGCCCCCTGGGCCTAAACGCGGGTCAGTACGGTAATCTCACAAAATGTCCCGGAACACAGCCCGTAATAAACATTATCCGTTCAAACTGTATATTCAAATATTTCTAGTGGGGTTGATACCCCTCGGTAGTAATGTGATATATATGACATTTGTATGACATGTTCCCGATGTCGGATCATAATAAATTTGGTACTGCTAAATCGGCAAATAACTCATCTTTCACCATGCATAAATTTTCCGTTAAAAATGTTTTTAGTAATCTCACAAAATGTCCCGGAACACAGCCCGTAATAAACATTATCCGTTCAAACTGTATATTCAAATATTTCTAGTGGGGTCGATACCCCTTGGTAGTAATTTAATTTGTATGACATGTTCCCGACGTTGGATCATAATAAATTTGGTACTGCTAAATCGGCAAATGACTCTTCTTTCACCATGCAAAACTTTTCCGTTAAAAATGTTTATAGTAATCTCACAAAATGTCCCGGAACACAGCCCGTAATAAACATTATCCGTTCAAACTGTATATTCAAATATTTCTAGTGGGGTTGATACCCCTCGGTAGTAATGTGATATATATGACATGTTCCCGACGTCCAATCGTCATAAATTTGGTACTGCTAAATCGGCATAAATTTGGTACTGCTAAATCGGCAAATGACTCACCTTGCACCATGCAAAAATTTTCCGTTAAAAATGTTTATAGTAATCTCACAAAATGTTCCCGAACACAGCCCGATAAAGCGCGCCGACCACTACTCGTAATAAACTTTTTTCATTCAAACTGTATACTCAAATATTTCTAGTGGGGTCGATACCCCTCGGTAGTAATTTGATCTATGTGACATGTTCCCGACGTCCAATCGTCATAAATTTCATACTGCTAAATCGGCAAATGACTCACCTTACACCATGCAAATATTTTCCGTTAAAAATGTTTATAGTAATCTCACGAAATGTTCCCGAACACAGCCCGATAAAGCTCGCCGACCACTACCCGTAATAAACTTTTTCCGTTCAAACTGTATAATACTCAAATATTTCTAGTGGGGTCGATACCCCTCGGTAGTAATTTGATCTATATGACATGTTCCCAACGTCCAATCGTCATAAATTTGGAACTGCTAAATCGGCAAATGATGCATCTTGCGGCAATCAAAATTTTTCCGTTAAAAATGTTTATAGTAATCTCACAAAATGTTCCCGAACACAACCCGTAATAAACTTTTTCCGTTCAAACTGTATACTCAAATATTTCTAGTGGGGTCGATACCCCTTGGTAGTAATTTGATCTATATGACATGTTCCCGACGTCCAATCGTCATACATTTGGTACTGCTAAATCGGGAAATGACGCATCTTGCACCATGCAATAATTTTCCGTTAAAAATGTTTATAGTAATCTCACAAAATGTTCCCGAACACAGCCCGTAATAAACATTATCCGTTCAAACTGTATACTCAAATATTTCTAGTGGGGTCGATACCCCTCGGTAGTAATTTGATCTATGTGACATGTTCCTGACGTCCAATCGTCATAAATTTCGTACTGCTAAATCGGCAAATGACTCGCCTTGCACCATGCAAAAATTTCCGTTAAAAATGTTTATAGTAATCTCACAAAATGTTCCCGAACACAGCCCGATAAAGCGCGCCGACCACTACCTGTAATAAACATTTTCCGTTCAAACTGTATACTCAAATATTTCTAGTGGGGTCGATACCCCTCGGTAGTTATTTGATCTATATGACATGTTGCCGACGTCCAATCGTCATAAATTTGGTACTGCTAAATCGGCAAATGACTAATTTGATTAATTTACACGAATGTTTGGATAATATATTACGTACGTGATCTTCACAAAATATATACAGCTTATTACTATGGGATAACCTAGATACATATATACTAGGCGACACATTTGGTGATTAGCAATATGTTTAATGGATTATTTTTAACATTTTCATTATGGTATACTATGCTGATACTTATATATCGATACCCAATTACCGGCCAACACCTTGAGATACAGTCACTGTACATCCAGCAAATAATAACCGCCATTGTCGACAATTATCAGGACAATACACGCGAAAACAAAATCGTCAAATGAACTGAATAGTTTTATTATATTAGAAAACGCTCTTTATTACATTTCTGAAAACGAACGCATGAACTTAGAACAGAAATAACACTAACATATACATTTTGCGCTCCTGGAAAAAGCATACTACATGCATAACTCTACATTGTATTTTAAATTCCATTTCCATATCTTTATTAAAGATATATTTTTGACGTTATATCTACTCAGTATCTTATTTGAATTCAGGCATTCTATAAGTCACAAAAATAACACACACAGCAGCCTGTGTGTGTATTTGTACTTACCGTCTGCAGTATCGAGATTCTTAATCCCGTTATGTAATCGATGGCAATGATCAACCCATGCATTATCGAGACATACGTCTAACTAACTACTCGTTATGTAATTATGACAATACCCAGCCCATTGTTTGGCGGTCTCTTTGTAGATTGGGTCCCTCTTTGCTTGGATGAATTATAATCAGTACAACGACGATATGACTTTTTCTGCTATAATATTAACACGAAAACTAAACCCCGACCAAAAAGAGTCCATAACAACTTACGGATACAATATTTTCACTTTATTTTTCACATAGCTCAGTCAGTGTAGCTAATTGTTTTCCATGGGTAGACGTGCATATATAAAACAATGAACTACCGTAAACGGCCAATATTGTGCATGTTGTACCGATGCATTATCTTATATATTGGAGGCGACCTATGGGTGACTTGCATATTTAGGAAAATTCATTGGCACGGGGTTTTCGCATAATAATCTTTTAAAATATATAAAAAGATAAATTCAACAAGTTTTTTTGTCATAAATGTTGCATTTAAAGATAGGGGCGGCGTTGGCGGTGGATATGCTGTTAAAATATTCACCTCCGTCAAAAACCGCCATAAACAGAAGGAATAGTGAGATATAGACAGACCCTGTTCTTATGCCAATCAGAAATATGGTATAAACAGTATGTTATTGTCAATCTTCCCTCTTTGTTATGTAACCAAACGCGCAAAAAACATTACGTTTGGCTTTTGTTTAGACCCGGATATGGTGTAAACAGTATTTATTTAGTATCCCAGATTTATACAACAATTTACAAAATGATGTTAATATATATATATGTAAGTATGATAAGTCTGAGAGAGAAGAGGATTTGACATCAAGCGCCAGGCGCTTATATGGAGCCATCTCCTAGACCCGGATATGGCATAAAGAGCGTTATTTGTTACTGTTTCCTGAAATCCTCCTGGGCGCTTCGAGACGGAACTCCTTATTGAATCACCACATGACACCACAAGCCCAGCCTATTGTTGAATTTATTGTAACTTAGAAGCGTTAACGCGCAAATGTTTGACCGATTTGTTCCGACATAAGTTACCACTCCTGTGAGTCTGACCATTCATGACTCGTTGTGTCATTTAAACCCTTATTCGCGCCCATCTATACATTCATCTCCATTTCAGCGCACCACTCCATGCAGGCTCGCTCAGCAGCATCATCAACACAAACATTAAAGGGACACATCGGGACTCCCCCATACCCCGTATTAAAGCTCGTGGGCTTTTCCCCATACAACAATCAATTCAACTCAACTTTTGCCGTGTTCAGACATGACGTTTTTCTATGTTCAGTATCCTCAAACAACAACCGAGGGGTGAAGGAGAAGATCTCTCGATATTTTCGACCATCCCGGGCGCTTCGCGCCCTTCTACTCTTTTGCGCTACATCAATCTTTTCTCTCTCACTGTCAGCAATAAGTTTAGTATAATTTGTCGATCATGGACCAGAATAAAAACGCTCTTTTAGGATCCAGCTATGTACACATCGAATGCCTAGCCGATTTTTGTGGAGAAGATTTACGCATCAACACACAGCAGCAATTCGCATTTAAATCAGGTAAGTCTAATAATCAAATATTATAGTTTTTACAATAATTTCAACAATATTTGCATATTTCCACAATTGAACCGACAGGAGGTTGTCACAAAATAAAGAGCATTATTTCGCATAATTATACGTATTTGTTTTTACTTTAAAAACTAAATGAATGTCAGGCTAGCACTTAGTCATATATACAGTCACATGTTTCACAAATCGAAGCAGCTCAATCAGTTCATTGTTCTTCAAAGGACCATTAGTATGCTACCGTCTATGTCGATCTGTCAATTGTCAAATGACCACTACACAATGCATTCTAAACACTTCCATTGATCTTTGCCGACGACGCAACGTACATGTTTACAAGAGTCGGGAAATAAAAGACGACGTCATGGGTCTTTGATGTTAAGCCACCAAGAAGAGACAATGTAACTTTCAATTTATGGAAGACGTTTGATCTGGCACCCGATTCTGACTTTGAATAATTTCGACTGAATATGAAGTTTGTCAGAATGGATAAAGCACTACAACTCGTGTGTAAAAGATACCGTTGACAGTCTCACGCTGATTAAGGACCGAGTACGAAAATTATGTAGTTATTTGATTTAACAATATTTTATTATCCCTCAATAAACAAAATACAAATAAAGATAATACAGTTGGTGAATATGGATGAGAGGCGATAAAGGGATCGGAGCACAAGTTACAGAACTTAAGGACGCTCCTATTCCTTGTATGAACGGAGAATACTGATTCATTTCATTTGGACATATTTGTCAAAAAGCTGAAGAAATTTCATTATTATCATTATTATGTTTTTTTGTTTTTATATATATATGTATAGTATCAGTAAAATAATTCCAAAAGTAGGGGGATGTAGTTATTGTCGTGGGCATCAGTTTTACGCACCCGAACAAGTACATAATGTCCAGTTTATCGTCTTTATAACACTTTCTTGGATTTCTGGATTAGAAGCCACGAATATTTCAATGCGAAGTAAACATATATAGAAACACTTTAAATGACTAAGAATTATAATGAAATATAAAGAAAATATAATGAAATATAAAGAAAATATAATTTGTATGGGTTGTAATAATATCAATAATATTTAAATTTTCAGGCATGGTGTTGTTTCCAACAGCAGCCCAGAAACAGATGAAAAAGGGGTATCACAGCTACGTCGACATCTTGAAGAAATGGGGGCCCAGTTCACTCACTGGCCGCCGCACTAGCCCGCCAGGTTTCCGCTAGGGAAAAATAAATGGGTCCGGTCCTGGGTGGTGGGGGCACAGTTCCCACAAGAAAATGTTCCGTTTTACAACAGCGGCGGAAACGCCAGTTCCATGCATCTGAGACACTGGAGAAATACACATGCATGCGCCATCAGCATGTCACATCAAATCGGCTAACGATGGACGGTAGCAAAGTTTTCCTACCGATACAATCACGACGGCGGACGGTGCCTTCAGAATTGAACGAGGATGTCAACCAGTGTCTTTCTGTAAACAGTGCTCGCAAAAATGTGCATTCTCGGACTAAGCACCCAACGTTTTTTTTAAAGGTGATTTACTGAAATCTTAGGAATGTGAACAGACATGAAATCTTTGGTGCAATGTGGAGGTCAGTGCAAAGGTCAAACTGGGATCAGAGTGCTACATCGCTAATCTCCCCAAGCTGCAAAATAGGGTGGCGGGGTAACATCGCAAGAGCTATATCTGACCTTCACCCCAGAATGGCAGTCACGTTATATTAAACTAATTAACGGATCTCTTTCCGGTGGTTTTTAGAACACCAAATTGGGTGGAACATCCTGATAAAATTATATAAGCAAAATTGTACATGCGGGGTGGGTGGAGTCGATTTGTGAGTATAGATGCGCGCCATACAAGAATACCGTTAACCCAGGTCAAGGACGAGTATAGCTCTTCCGACGTTACCACTCTTCCATAAAACAATTCAGTCCCCTTGCTAAGCTAACAGGGGACTAAATTCGGACTTTCAGCTTGAGTCTCCCCTTCGTAATTGGAAATTCTAATTTATAATAATTAGAACTAATTTATATTGATCTTACAATCGCTCTATTGAGCAACTATTCGTGACTTTTCCCCCATGATTTGAAGAGAATCAATGGTTTTCCGGATGGGGTCGGAAACATAAGGAATTCAAGGACTTGGAAAATTTATTTTAATATTCAAGAATTAATTCCACAGAAGGCGAATTTGGTGACGCTAGCAGACTAGCGCCACTAAATTCACTTTCCGAGGACCATTTGTAAAATTTTCGAACAGTTATTTACAAAACTTATTGATGTCGACAACAATCGGAACCATTGTCTACGGCCATATTGCAACATGCTCAACAATAATTCTGTGGTTTCCTGTAACTGAACGCGACGTAAAAAAAACGATCCATTTATGGCACCGATTTGCTGACGAAATAAGTCTGCAGCTGATCGACGCACGTGAGGCTCGAGAAATTCGGCATACCGCACAGAGTCCTGCTCAGCTTATTCTGGTGGCATTGATGTTTTCCGCCTTTGATGTTTGCTGCCTTTGATGTTTTGCTCCAATGTATTTGCGTGCTATTCTTATTGTGTTTTTTTTGCGGGAGATGGACTGTGTCGATTTCATTTTGTTAATATTAATGAAAATAAGTGTAGATATATAGCCTGTCGACACAGACAAGACTGAATAAGTTTTTAATAACGTCATTTATTTGGGTATGAGCGGGATTTGTTGCAACGACCGACGGGGGGAATGGGTCCTTGGGAGAGACCCGCAGCCGGCCTGGCGGAAACCCTAACTGTTCTCTGTTCATTCACATAGGAGGAAATGACACAAGTGCAATATCAGAATAAAAAGATACCGTTTCCTGTTTGTTGAAGCTAGATGAGGAGTTCAGAGAAATCGGAACGCGTGTTTTAGTGGGTGAAATACTTTACAGTCCCAGATCCGAAAAAAGACAAGTGGTTGTGACTTGGGGACTTTCCTTAAGCAAAGGAAGCCCATAAACCAGCGTTTGAAGAAATCTCGCGGTGACGACTTCATCAAATCTGGGACTAGTCCCAGATCAAATTCAAAGATATTAAGTTTCCGCAAGATTACAACGACGACCAGGTTCATCTGTCAGACACAACAACAGACGACCGTGGATTCTCAGGAGCGAGAAAGTATTTCCTATGCGTGAGGAGAGTTTTCATGGGGCAACGTGGATGGCCGGTTGTCATTATGCCGCAGTGAGACCATCTCAGAATATATAGACTTCTGCTTTCCAGTGCATTATTGTACAATTATGACATAGCTCGTGTTATTTGTGAACATATCGACCATGTTGTATTTTATTTCAAAGATTTTCGGCAATAACATATTGTTACTGCGCCCAAGCGTTTGTCCGCCCATAAAGTAGTAAAATATTCTGGGTGGTATAGCATATTGTGAATAGGCTTGTGAGTCAGGAACATATTCAGTAATCCATCCATAATAAGAATAAGAGACACAAACGATTACATATCTGCGAGACAAAACACTTCAAAGCATGTACACAGTCACGTCAACGCGAGGTTATCTTTTTTCCATTTATTAACAAAGATATATAAAGCATTTAATTGTGATATAAAATTTGACAAAAAAGTACTCAGGCATTATTTCATGTCGACATGAAATAATGCCTGAGTACTTTTATGTCATATTTTGCTTGACCAATTAGAAAAATGAAAGCAGGCCATCTGACATCATCAACCAATCAGAAAATAGCCTGTGCGATCAAAGGCTACTTTTGCCGCCCGGCAACGGAGATCCCTTTCTGCGGATTGATGTTATACACCATAAGTTAACTGAGTTTTGAATAGCAAATGGCATGAAAAACAGATGTCACATAATTTTTTTTTTGTAATGAATTTAATATTGTTTTTTTGTACCGAATATTAAACAATTGTAACGCCACAATTATGATCTTTTATAGACATCCCGTATCACAGTTTTATGCATGATGACTCCGACATATTATTCTCATGCTGCCCACTATAATGCTTAGGGCGTAAAATATTATTTGATATTAATTGACATTATTATTGCCGACTTTGATCTTACATCACACATGCACCCCATTTGTAAAGTTGAAGCCGCTAGCTATGATTTTTGTAAATACATTTGGGGAATACAAAATTTAGACATGATTTATTCCTTGTACTAGTAGCTGTATTATGGGTGAAAATAGCTCAGTTATCGCATCTAATAATAAAAACCCGAGTCAGTTAGCATAGTTGACACTTGGTAAACTACAAATAAATATCAGAACACGTGTCCCTGAATAGATAGCTTTTTAAAGAGGATTTTTAACTCCGCCAGAAATCATCGGATCGTGACCAAATTTGAACTTGGCCTGTCTCTTCACGGCATGTGATTAATCCGCATACCAAATTTAAAAACAATAAGATAACAAAATAAGTCGAACAGTACTAAAACAATGGGCGGACCGAAGCCATATTAGAAATTTTGGAGCTGATAAACTCACCACCAAATTGGGTTTACCGGTAGATCCAACCGACTAAAGATATCAACCGGAAACCACATAACTCCGGCTAAAATGAGCGGACCGAACCCATATTTGAACGCTACTGATATTTGGAACCGCTAAGCTCACATACCAATTTTTTTAAAGATCAGATCACAACTTAAGTTATCACCCGGAAATCATTTCCACATGACCACTAGGACGGGCGCACGTACGGATGGACACCGGCTATTTTAATATCCTGCCCACGGATTCGTCCGTGACGACGACTTGAACAGTCTTGGTAAAAGTACTTTAGTATTAACGAAAATCACAATAAAATGTATCGACAAAAAGGGGTTAATAAAACCGGCCGTGGACAACCAATATAGCCCATACATGACGGCAACACTCCATTAATATTTGCGCCAACCACAACCGATAATTTACACACGGAACGACTGTTCAGAGCTAAATATCAATTATCTCGTCTAGTGGGGTCTACCTTGTCTGGTTTTTAACGCAATGTTCGCGTCATGTGTTTTTTGGTTTCCGGATGATAACTTGATTTTGGATTGTTTATATGGATTACTTACTACTGATTACTTTTGTGGATTACTTATATCATAATACAGCTCAAGTTCGAATTTCGGTTTAATCCAATAATTTTTGCGAGAGTTATGGCCCTTTTTTGTCCGCGACCTGACATATAAAACCCCAAAAGTTGGTGTCCGGATGATAACTTTAGTAGAGTTAATCAGATTTAAACCAAATTTGGTATGTGTCTTTCTCCCAGCAAAACACAGGTCAAGTTCGAATTCGGGTTCTGCCGGCCAATTGTCACCAGAGTTATGTCCCTTTTTTACTTAGAATTTTTGCCAATTTGAGGTTTCCAGATGATAACTTTAGTAAATGTGTACTGAATGAAATTAAATTTGGTATATGTAGGTTTACTAGCACAAAAGACAGATCAAATTCGATTTCGTGTTCCGCCATGCCAATTTTTATGCGCAAACAACGGTCGTATCAAGCCGACGCTTAGAGGCGGACATGAGGTCTACCGACCTTTTATTCAGTTTAGATTTACCTGATTTAATAACGTTTTTTATGGGCAAACAAGAGGACATATTTAGCCTTGCCCACCGAATTAGGGGTTTGACTTGGGGCTGATTTATTAAAATTAATAGATATTTGCACTTGGTTGCATGGACTGAAATCTTCCCCCTGCAGCTAAGGCCAATATAAATAAATTGCTAGATTTACATCCAACTTTTTCAGAAAAATGGTGCAGGAGGGCGAATTTCATTTTTTATTTTTCATTTTTCCTAACATAAATGGCCATGGACAGTTCTATATAGATATTGCCGCAGTATCCTATCCTATATAATACATGGTGATTTAGATTGTCATTGAAATGTAATTTTATGGTTAAGGCATGAGAACAAATCTTACATGTACATTTAAAATAACAAAATAAAAAAAAATTGAGGCGGGAACTAAAAATAGGGTCGGGAGGGGATGTAAATCAAGTAATTTTATAATATTGGCCTAACATAACGGTTCCTATTCTCTCAAACCATAGCAGAAATCCTGATTTAGATATGCCTATTTTTATGATAAAAACTCAATGTTTTATTAATTGTCAGTATATGTGAGTACTTATTTTATCCACTGCTTACTAAGTCTATTGCCTACATAAAATTAAGCTTGCCCAAAAAAAACCGTTACTTTGACATTTTGTTTTCATCCATAATTCATTGCAATTGATACAAAATGCATAAAAAGGATATGTGTTTTTGCTCTAAAATTTTTCTAAACCATTACAATTAGGCCAGTTTAGAATAAATATAAAACAAATCAATGGACTTTTTCGCACTAAGCTGCACTCCAGTTTGCTCAATCACTTCATGAATAAAGGGACCTGTGAATATTCGAGATTCGATTCGATATCGGGCACGCTGATTCGGATATATTTGAATCGGTGTTACTTCTGTGTAGTCTCATTTTTTTGTGTCTAAATAACACATGCCAAATGACCTGAGGTCACAAAAATTGAAGCACAAGGTTGCCAAGTTAGGCCAAAAAAAAAAGTTTTGGTTCTCAGGCCCCGCCGCATTGAATAAAAAGGGCCACATTAGGCCTTTTTATTGCAATGCCTGATGTTATGACAAAAAAACTTACGAAAAAACAAATTTGAAAAAAATAAAAAAAATAAAAATTTGTTGTTGATTTTATCAACATGTCCATAGTAGATATGTGTTGAATATTAGTGTGCATTAGGCTCTAACATGTAATGTGTTAAAAAGTGACTTGAAGGCTTACAACATGAAGTAGATGACTACAATTAAGAAAATGATTAGCTTATCGGCCTTATCCTCATGCTCTTCTTACAATTAGTCATTGTGAACAACTTACACTAATTGTAACTTTATGCAATTGAAAGGCACAGGACTAAATTCAGGATCACATATTAGAATGGGGAGGTATCAGTTTTTAGACAGTAGTTAATGTCAGGGGCATTATATAATGTTAGGTAATCCTAGTCATACACTGGTAGTACAATGTCATTTTTATATAAGACTAAATGAGTTTATATGCATAACAGTTCCCTCTACATTTCTGGTTATTACTAGACAGAGGAAGGTATCTTTGTCCATGCTTACTATGCGCAGAAAAAAATAAAAAATAAAAATAAAACCCTCCCTCCCTCATTGATTTGAAGAAAAAAATTGCCCGAGAACCAAAAAACTTTTTGTTTTTTACCTTAGCCAATGTAGGTAATTTTGAATGTATGTCATTCAGAATAGACGTGCTTTTGCAAATTATGTGCTTCGATCGCAACCCGTGACGGTGATCAATCATAGCACATATTTGTAATCTGTATCGACACTATGCAAATTGTCTACATGATCGCTAGATGCGGAACTCAATTGATTACCTTATGTTTAGAACTTCATATATCCAATTCAGATTATATGAATAAAATATATGTCAGCCGCCGTTATGAGCGACAAAACATAGATTGGAATGAACAGAAATGTTGAGAAACCTTAGAACAATCGGTCTATTACTTTCTTAAATGGACGTTATCATGTGAGACCAGTTATTTGCGACACTGCCTGTAGAATTCCTATAAATTCCTACTTTCAGTTTCTTTTTCCCGAGAAATTGAGAGTTTACACCAAGTTTCGATCCGTTGTATCTTGTTGATAACATTTAACACTTGTAACTTGTGTCTGTTTTCTGGGACCCCCTCCGTGAAGACAACTACTGTGAATATGTGATGTAGGTGTTTGATCTTTTGTGGGGTGAAAAGTTTAACAGATAACAACCATTGGTATCGGACTACAACAATCATATAGCTGAACGGTGTACCCATGTCCACTTGTGTCAAATCTTTATTAAATAATGTAGACAAGTGACTTCCATTCCATGGAGTTTGTGATACGTTGATTGAACTGGCTTCAAGTGTCTTACTGTCACTTCTTGTGTCATGTTCGCCATGACACAGCTAGATAGAAATTCAATGCAACATATCACAAAGTCTCCATGAGACTGAAAGTGACTTGCCTATGTCATGACTTTCCCTAAAAAAAAAATACAAGTTCCAACCGATGTTTAAGGAGATTTGCATTGCCATATAGTATCTCCGTCAAAAGTATCTTGCCCACTGAACTATATGGTATATTATCCCAAGTAGGAGGGGTTAACTCTCAGAGTTGAAAAAACGGTACAAAAATTCTATGGTACATATCCTCTGTCATGTTCATGACACGTGTAATCACGTGATTTCTGACACGTAGTGAAGTATAAGCCATATTTTTTATCCCTCCTGCCTGGGAAGGACGTCACTCTTACGAAGCTAAGTTGCAGTTTGTATAGCAAAAACAATTTTGTTTTTGTATTATACAAACAACATTATTTCTTTGCTTATAGTTGAAAATTATGTACAATTCACATAAAGATTACGACGGTTTGTTCCGAATAGAATAATATCGGAATCGGATGACTCGTTTCGTTTTAACCGACTGTCTTCAATAATTTTATTCGGTCAATGATTTAATAATATCCGTTGTCTATGCAGACAATATGCAACGTTTCTGGCCTATTTAAAGGCAGAACATTCGAGGCACCATTGGATATGACTAAAGACGCTGATCGTTTTCTTTATAACAAATCTATGGCATACAGGTGACGTGTTATTTAAGTTACCACGTGCGTTGAAAAAACAGTGTTTAAACGCTTGTGAAATAGGCTGATAGGATTGTAAAATCCCGAATGTCAATTTGAACCTTTTTCACCCTGGATGATTAACAATGGGGCCGTTACTGCCGTGGTTGTCACATGGTAACATAACATTGTTCGCAATCACATTAATTACTTTCACAGGACTGCTAATCGAGGTAAGACCAGGTTCATGAATCGCCTTCCCCGTAGCTCCCCTTGAAGTCGCTTCCCTCGTTTCGAGGTCCCAAGAGTAGAGAATGAAAGTCGATATATAGGGTTCCTCTAATTGGCGTAATTAGCACTCGGAGCGATTGTCACACCACACAGGACGCGGGTTGGGGCTACCCATCGAACCCGTAGCTCCCACGAGTTGCTTCCTCTAGGACACTGACGCTTGCCGATATATCGTGTTCCTCTAATTGGCGTAATTAGCACTCGGGGCGATAGTCACACCAAACAGGGTGCGGGTTGGGGCTACCCATCGAACCCATTAGTCACAGTTGGTGCGCTCCCTGGACTATCGAACGGGACATCAATCTGCTTCCTCGGGTCGACCGTTGGCGATTGGCGTGCCCAGGACGGCTGTGATTCAGCTCTACTAACACTCGACACACGCCGTCCGTCGCTACAAGTTGTCATCTCGGGGTCAGCGCGGCTGAGGGTTACACCCTGACCATGCTCTCCGGTGCCTTATGATAATAGTGTGTGGGAATTTGGGCTAAAATTACTAGTAGAATGGCCATTTTACTTTGTCACAATTCAAATTAGGAGACATTTTCTCTAAAAAATTATTACGTTTACGCTATTATTTGGCACCTGAAAGTTTATCCTCCATGCCTTCTGCCCCAGCTGGGCTTGGAATGGGATCACAGTTCACAGGCTTGTTTCCTCCTTATTATAAGCCACCACTTCCGGAGGCTTGGCAGACAGGTTACTGGCCGCATTCTGGCCAACAGCTGCCAGTAACTTCAGGTTTGATTTTAAATGAAAACAAAAGATCTTATTCCCTGACGCCATTATAGCAGGAAGCTTGCTTGGGAACTGGTACCTACTAACCTCCCATCGCCAGTTCGGTCGGTTGGATATCGGGATCGGTCGAGCTGCTGCTCCATCCCCGAGATGTACAGGCTCTGGACATTCCTCCGGGGTCCCCAATGACCAGACCTCACATGCAATTAGAAATGAAGCTTGTCGTGGTGTATTGTGCTGTTAACACCCCATCGACGGATGGAGATCGGGATCAGGTCGAGCAGTCGCTCCAGCACGAGGTGAAAGGGCTTTCGACATTCCTTTCGGGTCACCTTTACATGCGCTTACGAGGGAGCTCAGTTAGTTGTTCAGTGTTCTCTGATGCAGCCAAGCGCAGGAAGAAAATTAATGTCGAATTTTTATTAGCAAATAACCTCAGATTGACATGATTTGATAGCATTGTTCTACAATCAGTTACAATTTAACAGAACATCAGAGTGCTTTCCCTTGTTTCGAGGGTTCCAAGGAAGAGATAGAAACCTTTACGACCAGGGAACTGTCACTTGTTGATGTATAGTGTTCCCTTCATTGGCGTAATTAGCGCTCAGGACGATAGTCCCACCAAACAGGTCGCGGGTTGGGGCTACCCATCGAACCCATTGGCCGCATTTGGTGGGCTTTCTGGACTATCGACAGGGACTCCAAGTCGGATACTCGGGACGACGGTTGGCGTACCCTGGGACAGTCAAATGAGGAAATAGGATCCAAGTTGCATGGCTTTTGTTCGCATTTGGGTAGCAACTTGCCCTGTGATGCCGGTCAATTTGTACCCTGCCCTAACGTCGTCAGAGCTGGGTGGTTATGCCATCGGACTGTACACTTGGCGACCTGGTTTCGACCATCTTGAGAGGTATTCAACCATTTTACTGTTCTCGGTTTGGGTTGTGTTCAACTTCTTGCTTTATAAGTTGTTGCTTCTTTCCGTGTTCCATCCAGCTCTTTCGTGGTCACGGGCTTTGCTGGAGAATGTATATAGCCATTCATATCACTAGATTAGTATATGATTCTCGCCCTTTCATTTTCCTGACTTTTAAGACGTGTTCTGGACTGGTTCGGGTGCTCGAAAGGGTAAATATTTACATCTCGATTTGGGACGCAAGAATCTGAGATAAACAAGCATACATGCTTTATCTCCGACCTCGCTGTGTTTCCGTAATAGATACGAATGACATTGGGTGCGTTGGAACTGTGGATTAACTGAGTCGGATTAATTCTTCGTTTCTGTTTGCTCATCCGTTTCATCTCACTTTAATAAGGATACCACCTACAGGTATGGTTGCCCAATAACCATGGTTCGACATATGCTCAATTTCAGAACGCTGTTGTCATGAGGTCTAGTTCAGCACCCCGCTCGGGCTTAATGGGCGACACGGCGTATTAGCCTGGAAAAGAAGAACGAAATGGCTTCTGTGATATCGGCCTTTGCGTCTAATACGTCATTCTTCTTATGGGCTCGGTTGTCGGTACATAATGGTTTTGTTTTCCCTCATAGTGCTTGATTCGCCTAGTGCTCATTTAATATACTAAGCCAGGTCCTTTGCTGACCTCAGCGATTGCCAATGCAGGATAATGTTGCACCTAAGGGGCAGCATATGAATCGTGTTGGGGACACTTCATAAAGCCGGATGAAGATTCTTGCCAGATGCTTCTCCTCGTGCGAGATTCACTAGCATTGGGTGTCGGATGCCAGATCATATGATCCGCCCTCTCGATTCGCACTTCGGGCGATGGTTGTCTCTGGAACAGGGTCCCATTGGAGGGGCACGCCATCCTTACCGGAAGGGATACCTTGCGCCATCGACTCGTCGGGGACCAGTCAGCAGAGCTCGAACAGTTGGGGCGTGGTGGCCCTTGGTCTGCTTTTCATTACCTACCTGCCGTCGGTTTCCGCTGGTTTTGGGCTTGTGCCACAATCCTGATGCATCGTTAGTACAATTTTGTTTTTGTGGATTTCCACCTTAATGACATTGGAATTTCGGTTCCTGGCTGCCTTTCTGTCATGGATACAGTAGCCTGTGATTGGTCAGTTGGGTTTAACTGTGTTAGTGGACATTTCCACATTTGGGAACGTCATCAGGGGAAAATGCCATGGCTTATTGCATCTTAGTCGGTGATATCTCGAACTCCAGGCTTCAAACTAAGTTTTCTGCTGTGAAACTCCAATTCTGAGCCCTGTTCTTCATACGGCCTGAGCCTTGCAACGTATGTCCGTGTAATACCCATTCGCTTCCCGGTCAGACTATTGGTCAATGATACCTCCTCCTCAATTAGTTGGTGTCGGGCCCTTTTTTGGGAGCTTGCAGCCGTTTTTCATCGGGCTCTCATCGTGTACTGGGACACGGCCCAACCCACTCAAGATTTGGTTCCGGGGTTGGTTCTATTGTTTTTAAGGGGGGTCTTCTTTATAACTTGCCGCTTTTGCTGCCTGGGTTAGCCTGTTAGGTAATACCCGGCTGGGGATTTCTTGTCAACGGGTATTTTTCTATTTCCATTTCCTTAGTACATGGATGCTTCTCCCCTTTCGGGGGGGGGGGGGGGGGGGGGGGTGTTACCCGTACCTTTCCCGGCAAGTACTCGGCTGATACATTATTAGCCCTAAGTTCCGATGCGAATGTCGTCTCCGTCTCCATGTCTTCTGAAGCTATTTACTTTACTTGCAGGGGTCTTAAAACTCTTCAGTGGCCACTTTTTGTTCGTTTGAGCTTGCTGACAGGTATTAGTTTTAGGCTGTAATATTACATTGGATTATGGTCCTATTGTGCATGTGTATATATATATATGTATATACATATATATCTATACCGGTATGTCTGTGCATGTATATGTATATATTGTAGGTTATCAGGTCAATCCAGTTCTTTGATTCAGATGCATAGCGGTGTTTGTTTCCTCGTGGCCTCCACCTGTTAGAAAATTCTATTCTTTACCATATAGTTCAGTGGGCAAGATACTTTTGACGGAGATACAATATTTTCCAAAATAAGTAAAATATATATCTCCTAGAAGTATCTTGCCCACTGAACGCTGAGCTCCCTCCCAGGGTTTCGCACCCACCCCGCTCACGAGGAATGTCCTACTGGGGATAAAAAATATGGCGAATACTTCACTACGTGTCAGAAATCACGTGATTACACGTGTCATGAACATGACAGAGGATATGTACCATAGAATTTCGTACTGTTTTTTTTTCAACTCGGAGAGTTAACCCCTAGCTCCTACTTGGGATAATATACCATATAGTTCAGTGGGCAAGATACTTCTAGGAGATATATATTTTACTTATTTAGGAAAATATTGTGTTTATGTCCTATGCCATTACTGGAACGGTGAAGCAAGTAGGGAGCTAGCAATCACAAATTATACTCCATCGTATATACATGAAATCAATGCACATTATAGATATCACTTGTCGGATTAGTCCAGAATAAATTATTAATTATTCAATTAACTCATTGAATTTCTACCCACCATTGAGCTAGGAGTGTGACTAGGGCAATATTTAATTCCCCTATTTGTCAAGTTAAGCTATTTGACAATATCATATAGACATTTATAAAGTAACCTAGGGGAAGACACCCCCTCACAGGTTACAGCAGGCTTTCTGTAGCATGTATTTTTCAGGATAGCATCACTAAATTTCACCCTCTGGGGACCTCATTCTTAAAATGACAGACACACTATTTGTAGGCTTGCATGAGACTTTTTTCCAGAATCAAAATTTTGTACCATAGAATTTTCGTACCATTTTTTCAATTCGGAGAGTTAACCCCTCCTACTTGGGATAATATACCATATAGTTCAGTGGGCAAGATACTTCTAGGAGATATATATTTTACCTATTTTGGAAAATAATGTATCTAGTGAATTTTGCAGTTTGTTGTCATGAGACACCGAAAGACACAATGGTAGACAATGTCGATCACTAGCTGATTCGATTCGAGATTTGATTCGATGTTGAAATCAGGAAAGAGATTCAATATCGAGATTCGATTCGATGCAAAATCCCCGATTCGCAGATTCCTACATGAATACTAATAAGTTTTTCAGAATGGATAAATAAAAATTAAAATATAAAATAATGTTGTCGCTTAAACTTTTTATGTCCATGAGAGGGATTGGAGCATCTTTTGGGTGAGGCTCTTTACGTAGTATGTGGGAAAACAACTTCACTCATCATCTCCAGTCTGATTACCAACAAGTATTGACCATCTTTTTCTTATCCAGCCTTAAATTTAGACACATTTACTACTCAATTATATAACCAAGCCATGAAATAGTTTGTCTGACATTTGCAGAATGAGGTCCCTGAGGGGGAATTTAGTGACGATATCCCTCTGTGGACCTCATACTACTTAGGCCCCAACTGCTATGGGATAACTAGGATCAGATTGAAGTTCCCCAGTTGAAGTTGGTGATGTTCGACCATTAGTCTTCCCAGAAGATGAGGCCAAAGTAGAATAAGGTCCTCAGAGGGTGAATTGTGTTTCTCGCCCGCCGTGTGGGATAGTGTTAATAAATTCACCCTCTGTGGACTTCATTCTGCAAATGACAGACACTATTTCAAGGCTTGTCTATAACAAGAACAATTTCATCATGAGTTTCAAAAATTCCTAAATCATAGTCACACTTTTACATATTGAATAATGACCTTACAAATAGAGTTATGCCCCTTCTTGTCTCAGAATTTACTGATTATTTTAGTGTCTGGATGATATAGTTTTTCCATTTGTATTCAAATTAGGTATGTGGATTAATATATTGTTTGCAGTGTGGTCTGATTCAATCATTTCAATCATATGGCCATTCTAGACTTAAACTTCACCAATAATTTTGGTGTTGTCCTATCAAATGAAATTAGGTATGATATCAGGTCGGGCACATCCTGTATTTAACTATAATAGTTGAATATGAATATTGCCGTTTTGTGAATTTGATAAAAGAGGGATAATCAAAAATCATATTTCACAAAAAAATATTAAAAATCAGTGCCCCACTAATGCGGTACCATGTTTGTATTTGTGACGAAATAATGTGTCTTGATCCATGCAAAAGATTAATCATGACGGCACATGATAATGAAGTCAACTAACATTCTATTTGTCTAAATATTTCAACGAATGAGCATTTGAGTCGCATGTCAATGTCATTTACAAAGGCATATTTGTGGCATTATTAATGGAAATAATCTGGTGCAAATGGTTACATATCAAATTTCACATAGACTCCCAAGAGAATACATTGACCTAACAATATTTACCTTGACCTTGTAAGCCAGTGTATTCTCTTTAAATGCAAGCCCCCCTATGTGAGACTCGCATATATAAGAGTATGCACTGTCGCAGGATCTTTAATGCTGCACCAGCCTAGCTCCAATCATGAAAGGGTCAATGGAAATTAAATGTAATTAAAACTTTCATTAATACCAAGCCTTGAAATAGTGTGCTTGTCATTTGTAAATTGAGGTCCCCAGAGGGTGAATTTGGAGATGCTAGCCTGCCATGTAGGTTGCTTTCATAGACTCGTCATCCCACCAGTAACAGCGGCGGAGTGGATGATAATACTGTGCTTCTGGGTGAAGGCAGTAACTGCTACCTCTCTCTGAAACATAAACCACATATTCGCGATCTGAGTGATCCATTAAGTCAAAGGGAGATAACTGTCAGACTGTCAATGAACCTGTTAATTTATAAATTGTTAAAGCCGTACTCCAGTTATGTTTATGCATGATCGAAACGACTTAGCCATCCCCATGGAGTACATTATTATATCCTATGGGAGACTCGCATGTATAAGAGAATTCATTGGCACAGGATCTTTAATGCTGCACCAGTGCAGCTCCCATCATGGGAGGCATAAATACTTACAGTAATCATACTTTTTCAGGTTGAATAACAATATGAAAAAACATTATTTTGGAGCTCATGATTCGGGCGCAGGATGGACTAACTACGATGAAGAGCCACTCGATTACACTAACTGGGCTCCCGGTCAACCAGTGCCTGGTAGAAATGCAGGTCTCCTGAGATCTGATAAGTATTGGATGGGTAGTATTCCATCATATACAAATCCTGCTCTCTGCCAATCAGTGTGTGAGTATCCCCATTCTATTATCACCTGTCTATTGTCACTGTGATGTTACCCAATCCTTGTAATAATGTGTTTGACATCAGTGTGTGAGTATTCCCATTCTATTCTCACCTGTCTATTTTCATTGTGATGTTACCCAATCCTATTAATAATGTGTTTAACATCAGTGTGTGAGTATCCCCATTCTATTGTCACCTGTCTATTGTCGCTGTGATGTTACCCAATCCTTGCAATAATGTGTTTGCCATCAGTGTGTGAGTATCCCCATTCTATTTTCACTGTGATGTTACACAATCCTTGTATTAATGTGTTTAACATCAGTGTGTGAGTATCCCCATTCTATTCTCACCTGTCTATTTTCATTGTGATGTTACACAATCCTTGTAATAATGTGTTTGACATCAGTGTGTGAGTATCCCCATTCTATTCTCACCTGTCTATTGTCGCTGTGATGTTACCCAATCCTTGTAATAATGTGTTTAACATCAGTGTGTGAGTATCCCCATTCTATTCTCACCTGTCTATTGTCGCTGTGATGTTACCCAAGCCTTGTAATAATGTATTTGACATCAGTGTGTGAGTATTTTCCGTTCTATTCTCACCTGTCTATTGTCACTGATGTTATCTTGTAATAATGTATTTGACATCAGTGTGTGAGCATCCCCATTCTATTCTCACATGTCTATTGTATTGTCACTGTGATGTTACCCAATCCTTGTAGTAACGTGTAATAAATAGAGTAATCAATTAGATCAGAGAATTATATTAAATAACTCACTCGAGGCGAGAGACGTTCAGGTAAAAAAAACTTTGTGTGCACTCGTTTCTTACAGACGTCTCTCGCCTCTCATGAAATATTTAACGTAATTCTCAGAACCAATTGATTACTCTCTATGTCTTGCAATTTATTCAACGGAATATAGCTCAAAAGGTACTTTGGCATGGGAAGTATGTTGTTTTATGTATAAAATAGCACAGTTGACATTGTCCGTCATTGCATTGCGTTACGTCATAATCGATTCAATGTGTCAAAATAGCTCTGTTTGTGCATACGCTGTTTTCTCAGAATGCAACTGAATTTTCAACTGCTTTTATCATTATTATTGAAAATATATCAGTTGATTTGAAATGATATATAAGAGATTAGATATAATTATGGCAAAGTTTTTTGAAACAATAGTATAAATCTCTCCAAATTACATAATGTGAATGACTGTTGCTATGCATTCATGACCTCTTGTTGCTATGCATTCATGACCTCTTGTTGCTATGCATTCATGACCTCTTGTTGCTATTTAGGATATGGATTTTGAAACATCGAGTCATTGAATTTGAGGATAGGAAGCTAATTATATTGAAGATAAATTTGGTACATGTACTTAAATATCTTTATTTGTGTTCCAGTTATAGAGAACTGTTACCCTAACCCATGCTTGAATGGAGGAACATGTGTGGAGATGATACACAACTATACATGTAAATGTCATGCTCGTTACCAGGGCGACAATTGTGAAAAATGTAAGTTGCAATTGATTCACTAATTTAAACAGTCATATATTATTGGTCCAACCAGCTTTTCTATTAATTCATCTATCAAAATTACATTTATTTTTATTTGTGAAAATTATCTTTATGTTCTAACTCACTTCGCTCGAACATATAACTGGCTTTGCTCGAACAAAATAATATATTTACTGTATAACAACTACAAATGAGATTTGATATGTTTTATTAAAGGTCGGCCAGTAAACAATATTTAACAGTACAGAACATTGACAATTACAGTAATGCTCTAAGTAATCGACCCCTTAACCACAGCAGAATTATGGGTAACTTTTCAGGATTTAGTCGGAAATATAGCTTGTTGCCATTCATCTGAAAGCTCTCCCCACCCAAGCACCAACCATTGGATCATGGTCTACGATCCCATATCTAGTCCTGAAACAAACTCTGCATAGCTGTTAGCACAAGGGGTACCTCCTCCCAAAACTGAAGCAGAAATATTGGTTGGGTTTGCGCAAATTAATTGTCGACTGATTCGGACGAAAGCTTTTACCTGAAAGAGGCCGTGTGCTGTGACCTGACGCCAGATGAAATAGTTCCTCTCTTAATATCGACGTGCTTTGTTCAATGCTTTAACATATACTCGTTTACTCTAGGGCAAACAAATGCATTATCTCCGTTAGTTGACAGTTGGTGAAAGTGAGGAATAGAAGCTGGCAACTTGAGTGACTGATTTCCATATCGCTCCGTGTGTACTGAACTGGTCAGATATGTGGGCTTTTCTTTTCTGTCAGATCTATTTGTAGTTATCACAAGTTTCCTGTTCCAAATGCAAGCAGCAACCAGACAGGATAAATAATTTCCTGCCAGCTACAGTAATGCCCTAAATAATCGACTCCTTAACCACAGCAGAATTATGGGTAACTTTGTAGGATTTAGTTGGAAATATGGCTTGTTGCCATTCATCGGAAAGCTCTCAGTTATTTAGGGCATTACTGTATGCTATGGCATCTGTTTATTTTCGAATTTGGTATTCAGGATGGCATCTAAAAACAAGGATTAACCTTCTCTTTACTAAACGGATTCTCCCAGTCAGTTAAAAAGTGTACATCACGATGGTCTATTATTCCTTATTATTCATGTCTTAGTTTTGGCAGAAGAAGAGATTTCTCCTCTCTCAATTATTCTCTTCCATACAATCTATATAACCATGTAAACATCGTCGACTCTGTTCCTTTTACACCTACTTCTCCCCCCTTCCCCTTCTACCGACCAAAATACCTCAGCACTTCCTTCTCTCCTCAAAATGTTTAAGGGATGACCTCCACAAGCATTTCTGTGAAGGCAAGCAGGGCTCATCCACAAAAACACGACCAACCCGATCACGATAGTGCCAAAAGAATGGTACAAAATTTTAATGCTCTTGTTTTAAAAATGAAAAAAAAAATTATTTTACCTATATAAATATATTTTATTCATGTGCCCCCTAATAATCCTCAGTTGATTGAGGGTATGGGGTATACTGTAGATGTAGATGAGTGTAAACAACTGCATACCTGTCTTAATGGGGACAGGAACCAGACTCTTTTCTTAATATAATTGGCTGTGATCAACACCTGTAACCACAGACCAACAGGCAAGTTTCATGCTACCCTTTTCAGTATATAAAAATAGAAGTGAAAAATTCATACAAATTTGGTTTAGTCTAATTAAGGGAAGCATCTGGGTAGGTATATATAAAGTCCCTGTTTTGACTAACCCGGCCATAGTGTGATCATGCCGTGAATAGAGAATTTAAAAGTGTCCATCTTTGAAAGAAAGTGTTTTCCTTTCTAGTGGAAAAGCATTTCAATGTTAGCTCATAAATATTTTTATGGTGATTTATGGGTTTGTGTCTGTCCGTCTGTGCGTCGGGCATCCTTCCGTCCATCAACAATTTCAGTTGGCACACCCTACATGTCACGTCTCTCATCCGATCGTCACCAAACTTCAAATTGATCTTCAGGGTAACCTCTAGATGTGAGCCATCAATTTTCCCCGAAGTTTGTTAAGAATCATGGCCGCTAGCAGCCATCTTGGATTTCAAATTTGGGTTTATTGGCACACACTGCAGCCCGCATTTATTGGAAAAATTGTTTTGACAATTAATAGCCATGTTTAAAATCACCTCTAGATGGGAGCTTTCGAATTTGAACAATTTTCGATGAAAAACATGGCCACCAGCAGCCATCTTTTATTTTACTTTACTCTTTGCATCATTTGGCACACCATACAGACCACATGCCTCATCCGATCATCACCAAACTTCATATGGATATTCGGGGTAACCTCTAAATGGGAGCCATAAAATTGTTCCAAATTTCGTTGAAATTATGAACACTAGATTTTACTCTTTTTATGACTAAATCCTTCGGCACACCCTACAGGTCACCTCCCTCATCCGATCATCACCAAACTTCATATGGATCTTCAGTGTGACCTCTAGATGGGAGCCATCAATTTAAAAAAAAAATTATTTTAAAACATGGCTTTCTTGGATTTCAAATTTGAATCCATCGGCACACCCTGCAGCTGTTTTGAAAATTTACAGCATGTTTAGAATCACATCTGGGTGGGAGCTATCGAATTTGAATAATTTTCCATGTAAAACATGGCCACTGACAGCCATCTTGGATTTTACTATTTGCATGACTAAATCCTTTGGTACACCCCACAGACCACAATCCTCATCTAATCATCATCAAACTTCATATGTATGTTCAAGGCAACCTCTAGATGGGAGCTTACTATGCCGCTGGCAGCCATCTTGGATTTTACTCTTAGCATGACTAATTTCTTTGTCACACCATACAGAGCACATCCTTCATCTGATTGTCACCAAACTTCATATTGATCTTCATGGTGACAACTAGATGGAAGCTATAAAATTTGTTTGAATTTCATTGGAAAACAGGAATTCATAACTGGAATTCAGAGATTGGACATAGGAATAACTGTATCTCAAAGTTTCAAACAGTGTATGAAGTTCCACGATTGTGAACGATAATAGCCTTTCAACTGAGTCAGTTTTATGGTTCTTGTGATATTCCCGTTATATTTTCCCACTGGAAAATGGCAATAACGTCAACAGCCCAGCACACAATGTCATAAAGTCATTTAGCAATGATGAGGTTAAGCTACAGTGTCATTGACACTTTCATTAAAGATCCCTTCATTGGGTAATAAATGAGTCAGAGGTATATGGCAAAATTACTTGGAGAATTTCAAGTCATCAGACTCACAGGACCATCATGGAAAAAGTAAGGCATTAGCCTGTTAACCCTTTCAGTACCAAGTGTGTTTTTTGTATCAACCCATATTTCCTTGATCATTTTTCAAATATTTTGATTATAATAATGTCATACATTGATGGAAATTCTTTCCATCAATGTATCACATTATTATAATCAATAAATTTGAAAAATGATCATGGAAATATGGGTTGATACAAAAATCGGACTTGGCACTGAAAGGGTTAAGTTACATTGGCCGCCAGCCGATTAGATGATATAATGTCTTTCCAGATATTCCAGAAGAAGCTTGTTTCCATGGTGATGCCATCTTTAGTAATGATACAGGGACATGTTTATGGTTTGTGTTCAAAGATGTACTAGGATATGGTGAAGCTTCAGATGACTGTAAGAGATATGGCGGAGTGCTTAAGACATCTGTTAGTGGTGTGAGCCCTATTATTCTGGATAGTTTGTGAGTATACATTATTATTCTATGGGACCGCCTGTCAAAAATGATTGGTGAAAGTATTGGAAAATTTATTCGTTAGTTTATTCCATCACAAAATCAAATTGTTTCGCATTTTCAATGAGTCAATATAAAATAATTGCGTAAATTTGTAGCGTCTGAAAAATTGGTTGTGGACGGCCAGCCATCGTGACGATGACTAAAGACGCACATAGATTACATTGAGGTACATCTATTGAATTATTGTCGAACCTATTCTGTACAATTCGGACGCCACATGGTCCGCTATGTGAAGTCTCCAAATTTCATGCTAACATTATTACTCGCCAATTCTGACATCAAGGCAGGTGGTTTTATTTTCAATAATTTCATCGCTAGTTTATCTACATACTATTCCGAACAGTGTGCTTTCCTCGCGGGCAGAGGTCCAGGTGGATCCGGACCCCATCACACCATACGCCCGATCACAGGGACACGCCATACTGCTAACTCTGCATGTTTCGGTACATGCAGTATTTGTCCTCTTCTCCTTAAACTTGCTTGTACAGGACCACTTAGGTAGAGGGAAGTTCCTCTCTATCATATGGATTTATGTTTCAATACTCAAAACATGTAACCGCTCTGTTGGTTAGTAGACCCTTGATCGGTTTTTCAGAACAGACATTTTTCATTGCTAATAATAATGACATTGACAGTAGTACTTACTCATAGTCAGTAGTGACATTATTAATTTAAGACCTTAACATCCATAAAGTTTTTGCAAGAATAAAATCTGCTGCTTTTTACAAGAAGTAAACAAAGAATTATGATTCCGACATTATGAGTCTGACAGTATTGAAACATAAATCCATATGATAGAGAGGAACTTCCCTCTACCTAAGTGGTCCTGTACAAGCAAGTTTAAGGAGAAGAGGACAAATACTGCATGTACCGAAACATGCAGAGTTAGCAGTATCGTTAGAGTTAGTCGGAATCATAATTCTTTGTTTACTTCTTGTAAAAAGCAGCAGATTTTATTCTTGCAAAAACTTTATGGATGTTAAGGCCTTTCAGACTAGGAATCAGATATGGTTCAACATTTTTAAATATCAAGTTTTACTTCTGATAGGGAGCAAGCCGGGAGGTATGAACCTGTAGGCTTGTATTAACAAATGTTATATCATGATTCACGATTTGGCATCATATAACTCATTGTATCAGAATTACAATAGTTACTTAAATAAGGCAATTATGTTCATTATAACATATATACTGGCTTATACCCATTGATACAACTTAAATTGCTGGGTTGGTATATTAAGTAAATAGTGTCGCCTTCCGGAATACAAACATACCTTCAATTCTTCATGTACATGCAGTCTGAAGAATGCTAAGGTGGTGTCGGGTTGCTACGATTCCGGCGACTGATTTGCAGCACAAAACCTATTGGGTAAAATTTGACAACGTGTATGTACAAACAGATTTGACAGCCAACAGATTTTCATCAGTAAATTTACTCGAGTATTGAATTAACATTGTTATCAACCCATCCTCGGTTTGTTTGCATGCACTCATTGTCTCTCAATGAATATTTAAACTTCTTGCTGATCCCGACTGCAAAGATTTAGAATCGTGGCGACCTGGGCCCCCCCCAATTACAAGTCCTGCAGCAGGTTTCATGCTTTGGCACGTTGGATTCCACATGTTGTTGCGGCATTGCTTGTTGTCATGACCAATTTCAGGGACTGTCTCCATTCGATTCCACCCATGGTAAGACACACTCTGGGATCTCTTGGAGGTTTGTCTGGAGGTGGACCCCAATGAGACATAACAGAAGTGGTATTCCAAAAAGGGGGGGGGGGGAGACAGTATTTATGGCAAGGAACCATATCCAATGTGAGCTTGGTACAAAGAAGCACAGCATGCTGTGGCTCCAATACTGAGCACCTTCATCATGAAGGGCATGCTACGAGTTTTGTATGTATTCATTAACTATCTAGTGCCAACGTGAATTTCAATTACATCAATGTATATTCAATTTTTACAAGATGGGCGGGAAAAGGCTCATAGAAGCATTTATATTGTCATGTGCCCACAGATTCACTGCCAATAGTCTTTACACATATGAGTCATGAACCTTCTATTAACGCCTTTCGTACCGTTCAACTGGCGAATAGATTTTCACACGAAAATGAAGTGCAGTTACATGGAAAGCAATTATATTGTCACGTGCCCAGTACCACTGCCATTAGCCTTCCTGAACAGAGTCCACCACATGGCTCTTCTTCTATTGCCCCAATATACCAATGATTCTCCGGCAAATAGAAAATACAAAAGGTGGGATGTTTGCGCTGTCTGGACAGCTCCGAGCTCATCGACCAGCGACATGGAAAATTTCCTCGCGGGCAGAGGTCCAGGTGGATCCGGACCCCATCACACCATACGCCCGATCACAGGGACACGCCATACTGCTAACTCTGCATGTTTCGGTATATGCAGTATTTGTCCTCTTCTCCTTAAACTTGCTTGTACAGGACCACTTAGGTAGAGGGAAGTTCCTCTCTATCATATGGCTTCTTACATTTATAACAACCTGGCTATTAATTTCACTACTAGGGTACACCATTTCGGATGTGTGTCCGTTGCTGAAATTCGTATGACAATATCGAATTGTTTCTTTCCTTAACCCTTTCAGTGCCAAGTCCTATTTTTGTATCAACCCATATATTTCCTTGATAATTTTTCTCTGAGAGCTCTTTCCATCAATGTATCACATTATTATAATCAATAAATTTGAATAATGATCAAGGAAATATGGTTGATACAAAAAACAGACTTGGCACTGAAAGGGTTAAACAGCCATATCCAGAGTGGGTCTTCCCCTAGATCGATGCATGCATCAAACTAACCTAACAATAAAACACCTAGGTCGTTCTGCTGTGTGACATGAGAAAGAGACATCATTCTGTTCTGTACCGAGGCCTGCGTACGATGTAGGGTGACCAGGACAGTGCACATGTAGAGTTTATCATACAACTACATTGTACCTCATTAGTCATTATTTCGATTTTCGACTATTAGAATATTTCATTAAGGCTGTTTTTACGATCATTTTGCGTAATCAAAAATTTTGTTTTATAACCTTTCGAAAGGTACCGGCAGCTATTGCTATATCATGTTCAATAGATATGTTCTGTGCACCTCAGCTTCTCAACATCAATTTGCGGTTGCTATTTCAAGTGGAAGTGGACTAGTAGTTTACTTTCTCGGTGGTGGCACTGGTCCCCTACGTTCTTCATTCATAAGCACCATGGATCAATTGTCCTTTTATTCACGCTCTCAGTGGTGTTATATATATATTTAGTTATACATTGGATCGTGACAGGGATCCATGCTCTAGCTTCAACCATTAGGGTGAAGGGCGAGGCTTTGGTAAGGCTTTCTCGCATGATCTAATGATGGATAATATGTCACCGCTGATATATCCATCATGTCATTTTATATACCTGTATACGATGTGTAGATACATACCATGCAATAACAGTTCTAAGAGGGATGACATGACCAGTTCACACTCCTGCGATCCTGCTTCGACAGCCCGACCATGCTGTGGGGATGTGCCCGGTGTAGCTGCCGAGGTACTTGGGGACCTCCTGGACAATTGTTCCGCACCGAAGCTGGGTGCTAAAGCTGCCATTTCGCGTGCACATGATTCGACACCAGCCAGGTGGACTTCGGCAGCTTTCGCAGGGCAGTAGCCCTACCCCCTTATGGTTTCCCAACCCAATTTTGGACATGGGTTCTCAATTTACTCACTATGCAACATGTTGGGCATAAGGTTATCAGCCATTTGCTTCGGCAAACGGCAGTTGTTTAACTCCTAATGCTGCGGTCTTTACACCAGGGTTTAGCCATCTTCAGAGTGAGCTCCTCTTCTTGTGTTTTGATGTCCATTAAGGACACTGTAGGTCGTTCTGTCGCTAAGGTGGAGAGCGAGTTAGTCTCCTTGCACCCAGGGCATCTGAGACCTTAGAACGAAATATGAAGCGAAAACAGAGAAGACGTATCTTCTTTCATTATACTTGCTCGGTTGGCTCACGAACATGAATAGGATGGCACTATCTGTGATGTTTCTTCAAAAATAAGGGGGGAGGCCAGTTCGAGCAATGTAATACTATGAATATTTTCACACAACAATTCATAGCAGATTAAGGAAGAGTTCATATTATGTGCAATCTGTTTCAGAAGAGTACTGTACATTCCCCTCAAATTTGGATATTAACTTGATTGCTTGTGCCTCCTCCTGGGCTTGCATTCTAATCCATATAGTTCAGTTGAGGGCTTCTTTTAGCGAAAAAAATATTATTTTTATAAATATAATACATTTTTCCTTAAAGAAAGTCCGAAACTGAAAAGATCCCTCCCATGGCAGTGCCATTAATTCCCAACAACGCGACTCGCCTTTAAATCTCCTGATTGAGTCGGAAAATTAAACTGAGACATTACTATCCAGTACAGCCTGTTAACCCTTTACCCAACAGAACGGCCCTGTGCCAATGCATTCTCTTATATATGCGAGTCGACCATAGGTCGCCTCGCATATATAAGAGAATGCATTGGCTTAACACATATTAAAAATGATAAAATTGTCAAAGAATGTAGAAAAATATTATAAAAATTGTTAAAAAATATAAGAAAAAAATATAAAATTGTTAAAGAATGTAAGAAAAAATGGTAAAAGTGTTAAAAAAGATTTTTTTTAGGCCAATGCATTCTATTATATATGCGAGGCGACCTATGGTCGACTCGCATATATAAGAGAATGCATTGGCACAGGGCATAACTGTAACCATCACAATGTGGCCAATGAACTTGTTCGAATGATATCCATATTTGTATGGTGTTATTGAGACAGACCGAAGATATTTTAGGCTGTTGAAGCTTTATTTGGGCGTGTTTGGCCGTTTTGTTGGGTAAAGGGTTAAACACTGGGGACATTCATGCATGGCTAATCTGCAGGTACAGAGCGGTAGAGGACAACAAAAAGTTAACCCCTTTCCTCCTGTGGTTTTACAAAGAGATATATATCCATATAGTTCAGTTTCGGGCTTTCTTTAAGGAAAAATGTATTATACTTATAAAAATAATATGTTGGAGGGAGGCTTTTATTTTTTGTGTGCACATAGTGAGAATGGGTTATGATACATGTGTACCATCCATTGTCTAGTAATAGTCAGAAAATGTACCGGAAACTTTGTTATGCATATATACACTTATTTAATCTGATATAAAAATTAAATTTTTACAGTATATGACAGGGATTACCTATAATGCTATAATGCCCCAGCCTATTCACAATTGTTATTGTTGTCTATAAATTTACACCTATCCATTATAGCATGTGATCCTAAATTTCCTCCCGTGTCTTTCAATTGTTCTGGAGTTACAATTTGTACACCACTATGAGGATCAGCTAATCGTTTTCTTTGTTGTAATCATCTACTTCCATGTTATATGTCACTATGCGTATACATTATAGTCACCCTTCACACATTACAAATATATGGTAAAGGCACGGTTGGCTTTTGGCTGTAGGTTATAATTTAGAAATAGAAGTTACCAAATTATGAAAATTTCCTCAAGAATAAAGTATTAATATAATGATTGTATGAATGCGATATTATCCACACAACACTTTTTGTGACCCGAGCATGTGTTATATACAGCACGTAAAGAGTGTGTGATAAGCAAAGCACTGAACACCGTGGCAATTTTTTGGGAGATATACTATACTGATATGTTGTAAAAAACATGGTGGCAGTTTTAACCAAAGTTTACTTAATGGGGTATCCCCTGTGTTGAGTGTTTTGCTTATCGCACACTCTTTACATACTGTACTGTAGGTTAGGGCTGCAACGATACACTTGGTTATGATACGAATCACGGTACATGATCAACAATATGATACATATCATGATACACTAAATTAGTGTTTCCAAATGAGTACCACCTGAATTATCAGAAAAAACAAGTTCATATCTGGAGGTAGAGTTAATTTTAAACTAAAATGGAGTTTAATTGTTGGCTAGATGAGTCAAATATACATAGTATACATGTAAACTTGAGAAATAATTGCTGGTTTTGCTTTTTCACACTAGCCCATCTTCAGACATTACTTAATTTCCTTTATCCCGATACACATGACACAATACGATATGTGCATTGTTTGAAAGTGTATCGCAATACATTGAATTCACGATGAATCCTTGCAGCCCTACTGTACTGTAACATAATATGGATTTTGTTTACTAATAATCTTGACAATAACATGCTATTTATGCAATATTTATGATTGGTATAAGATAAAGTCTCTATATATTTCAATATTCTTTCTGTTTATGGCGGTTTTAACAGATGTGACTAATTTAACAGCAATACCCATGGCGAAGGCCATACTATGCCTTTAATATTTCATAGTGTAGGGCAAATGTAGATCTTGTATACTTTTTTAGTAGAAGCAAGCCACTATGATTTTTATAACCTATTCACTTTGGAGGGATTTTTAAGACTCTATTCCAATTTTTTATCCAGCCAGAAGTAGAAAAAGATGAGAGGGTACTGATATGGTGAAAAAGGAATGTAAATCACCCCTAGCCTTCAAAACAAAAATCGCTAAACAACCCATAATGTTTACTCTGACCTTCCTGAGCACATATGCTGCATCGCCTGAACCAGTAAACCATAAAGGCAAGTGGATCGGATGATTTGGGGACATATCGCGGATATTTGGGGTAGATTTGGTCAAGAACATGCGCAAAAATCCTCGAAAATATGCTGGTTTTTGCTTATGATGGCAGCCATCTTAGATTTGGAGGTCATGTGACATTAAAAAATTGGAATAGAGTCCAATTATTTAGCACAGCCCATCCTGATGTTGAAAATATACATGCCTTGCCTCTACTAAAAAAGTATACAAGGAACCAGTTTTTGAACAGTTGCCCCCACACTAGTGAAATCTAACTCATTCCTCGCATTGCCTTTAACGTGTTTGACGAATTTTAATTAACCAGAGTTAGAGATAGAACAAAATGAATGAGTCTTAACTGGCCATGCATCACATGATGCAATAGAGTTGCCCGCCACCCGGCTTGGTGGTGAAGTGTCACGTGTGTAAACATAACAAAACAAGAAAAGAATTATATATCCCATGCATCACATTGTGTTTTTTTTAATGTTTCGCTGTTAGAGTGTGGGGTAAAACGAGCATTGACTGTGGGGAGTGTGTGTGTAGTACAGATCAGCATAAGCAGTATAACCATGCATTGAACAATTACTCTTATGTCATAGTCGTACCTGCATGCAAGGCGTCAGTTTTGGAACATTTGCCCCCAACATCATATAATAGTGTGGGGGCAAATGTAGATCTTGTATACTTTTTAGTAGAAGCAAGCCACTATGATTTTCATAACCTAAGACTCTATTCCAATTTTTTATCCAGCCAGAAGTAGAAAAAGATGAGAGGGTACCGATATGGTTAAAACGGCATGTAAATCAGCCCTAACCTTCAAAACGAAAATCGTTAAACAACCCATAATATTAACTCTGACCTTCCTGAGCACATCTGCTGCGTCGCCTGAACCAGTAAGCCATAAAGGCAGGATGATTTGGGGACATATCGCAGCTATTTGGGGTAGATTTGGTCCAGAAAATGCGAAAAAATCCTCGAAAATATGCTGATTTTTGCTTATGACGGCAGCCGTCATGGATTTGGAGGTCACGTGACATTAAAAAATTGGAATAGAGTCCAATTATTTTGCACAACCCAATCCCATCCTGATTGCTTCTACTAAAAAAATATACAAGGAACCAGTTTTTGAATAGTTGCCCCCACACTATCATGTATATTGCAATTAATGCTCAATACTTATGTATGGACATGTTGGTGAAATCATACCAAAAACAATTTTAAAACAAAATTTCTTACTTTTTTTGTCATAATATCAAAAATCTAAATAAAATGTCCAATACGGGCCATTTGTTTCAATGCGGCTCTGCCTGAGAATCAAATACCACACATTTTTATTTTAGCCTAACCATGCATGACATATTGCAACACACCAAATAGGAACCCACATACAACTGTTGTGGTACCACGTTTCATAAAATATGGTTGGTACAATGTAAAAAATAAAATAACTTTTTCAGAATTTTCTCTAACCCACCTCCATTCTGGCCCCTTTGCAATGTATTGGACGCTAGTTCCAGTAGCGATGTAACTGTTGAAACTGGCAAAAAGCCAGGGAAATACAAGAGGCATATTTATGTGTTGTAGATTTCTTACATACGTCGTGGTCAAAACAAATTTTAAAACACTTGGGAATCACGTTCGATCTCAGGTTTTCTTTGACATATTGGCATGAATTTCAGTGTGTCATCTAAGATATAGCACAGGATGTAGTCCAAATTTGTTACAGACAGACACTCAAATAGATCTTTATATAAGTCTAGTTTATTTGAATTTGAATAGACTCTGACTTCAAATGAACTTGTCTTATGAAGTTTGTGGAAAAAATTAAATTTTTCAATATGAAATATAATAAGCCATATATGACCTTGCATCAGATTTACAGTTATAAATTTTTTTTAGGTTTAGACAAGACAATTTGGAGTTATAATTTATGTCGATGCAATGACTTTTGTATTCAGGGTTTGCATGTTTGACATTTTAACATTTTTCTATTTTTTCCTGCAGAATGCTAAACTACACAGGTCTAACATACCATCCTGATAGCACGCTTGCCCTTCCTTACTTCTGTGAATCAACACGTGAGTAAATATAGAGGCTGGGGTATGCGCTCATGTGTGTTCTGACATATTGCCACACGTACATAGGTCTAACATACCAGAATGATGTCTCATCTGCCCTTCCTTACTTCTGTGAATCAACACGTGAGTAAATATAGAGGCTGTGGTATATGTATTCTGACATATTGCCACACGGACATAGGTCTAACATACCAGACTGATGTCTCATCTGCCCTTCCTTACTTCTGTGAATCAACACGTGAGTAAATATAGAGGCTGTGGTGTATGTATTCTGACATATTGCCACACGTACATAGGTCTAACATACCAGAATGATGTCTCATCTGCCCTTCCTTACTTCTGTGAATCAACACGTGAGTAAATATAGAGGCTGGGGTATGTGTATTCTGTATATTCTGAAATATGAGATAATATCTGCCGATTTATTTTAAAAGAGTTAAGGCCCTTTTTCGAAAATAAAAATGTATTAAAAAAAAGAAGAGTTTTTTTTAGATTGAACTTCATTCTCAATTTAAAAAAAAAATTATTTAAAAAACAAAAATTAAGATTTGTCTCAAGGCCAATATAAATAAATTATTAGTTTTACTTCCAAATTTTTCAGAGAAATGGGGCGGGAGGGTGAATTTAATTTTTATATTTTATTCTTCCTAACTTAAATGGTCATGGACAATTCTATTCTTCAAGATATTGAAGCAGTATCCTAACTAATATGATACAAGGTGTTTTAGATTATCCAATTTTATTGAAATAGACTGATTAATGGGTCATTGAAATCTAATTTGATGGCAAGAATAAAATTTACATATAAAATTTAAGGAGGGGACTAAAATAGAGTCAGGAGGAGATGTAAATCTAGCAATTTTTTTATATTTGCCTGAAAAAAAATTAATTAAAAAATAAATCTTCAATGAAATTACGGAGACTCATTTAAACATCTTCTCGAAAACGACCAAGCTGATTAATCTGACATGATGTGAAGGGGCCTTTGATGGTAGTTATTTGGATTGTTAAATGTGACCGACCTGTTAAAAAGAATCAGAGCTGCATGGTGTCAAATTTTCCAAGTGACCCTCCCACCTACCCTCGCATACTCCCCTACCATCACCTCCTCCTCCCTACCCTTCTCCCTCCTACCCCCACCACAAATCAAAATTATTCTTTCTTCTTGCATTGAGAACAATACCCACAATTAATTACCTGACCAAATTATATGTCAGATTTGATGTTATCTGACAATTGAATAAACAAAGGCTCCACGGAGCATGGATACTACTGTTTGGCTAAGGGTGTTCTGTTAACACCTCCACCACTTAGCCTGGTGAATATATATTTAACTAGAACAATGGAGCTGTTAGTCCTTTTGGATACTTAACTCTTTGGTTGCCAGGGGCCGATATTATCGGCCGTAATTTGGGGACGTTAAATTGCCAGGGCCGATAATATCGGCCATAAATGTAACGGTAATTATTTTGGTCACAGCTGTATGACAATAAAAAAAAATGTATTGATGTTTATTAAAAGTAATTTTTTAATTGATTCTAATTAAATTCCCCGTTATTTTAAACAGTTTTACCACTTTATAGACTTAGAAACATAAAATTTAGTAAAAATTTGGGGACTTTAAAATGCCAGGGCCGATAATATCGGCCGTAAATGTAACGGTAATTATTTTGGTCACAGCTGTATGACAATAAAAAAAAAATTATTGATGTTTATTAAAAGTAAATTTTTAATTGATTATAATAAAATTCCCGTTATTTTAAACAGTTTTACCACTTTATAGACTTAGAAACATAAAATTTAGTAAAAATGTTCGAAACTACGAAATGACGTCATACAAAATGTTGGACGTTGTGCTTATGATCTCAAGAAGACTCGTCTTCAATTCATATTTTGGATTCTAAAACTTACGATGACATCGATATAACAGTTAGTTTAGTGTGCAATGGTATTTTTGTCTTTTATTTCGTCGTGTCGTCGTACCGAAGGAGTAATCCAGACAATATATTATGTGGGTACCAGTGGGTACGAAACGTCCAAGGTACCATTCGTCTTGTTTCCGCTACCGGAAGTGAACTGATGTCGCTTACAGAATACATCTCGACCGGGTATATACACGAAGAAATTGCATTTTACACATGCATTCGCTCTTTTGAATATGATATTTGTTTACCGTAAGTTTCAATAAAGATGATCTGCATTTTACCTATTGTTGTCAGTCCTTTTGCAGTCTATTTAGACCACTTTTCTCAACGATTGAGTTCCCCATTTTCGTGGTAAACAGTAAAACTCGTAAATTGTCAGAACCGAACGACTGAGATACCACGAGAGCATCCATAGCTGGTCAAAAATCGTGTAACTTGATTAAAAAAGTCCTGAAATATTTTTTATATTACTGGTATGGCAATAGTTAATTTTTTTGTTGCAATTTTTGCAACCTCAATGCAGACGTATTCCGCGTTCTCTTTACCGTGTTTACAAATTTCTCAACACTGGTATAAAATTTGCAATCATGAATAATCAATCTGATTCGGAGTCCGACCTTTCTGACAGTGATGTTAACGATACTAGTGGCGAATCCTCTGTCAGTGATGAAAGTGATAGCGATTGTGATGATCTTTCGAGTCCTCCAATTGATTTCAATAGGGTTTCGGGGATCAAAAGTGTTGGTCAACTGCAGTACGAGTTTTCAGAAGAATCTGGGCCGATTGATCCTCCGCCTCGTGATGCTCGTCCAATTGTCTATTTTATGATGTTTGTCACAGTGAATTTCTTGATGATGATTGTTACGGAGACCAACAAGTATGCAGAGCAGTATATAACATCAAAGTTACCAAATGCTTTTAAGCCCAATTCAAGAGTCCACCAGTGGTATAAGACATGTTTAACTGAAATGAAAGCTTTCATTGCAGTAATCTTGAATATGGGTCTCATCAGAAAGCCATGCATGACTATGTATTGGAACAAAAGCAATCCATCACAATCCACTCCATGGTTCCGTCAAGTATTCAAGAGAAATCGCTTTCAGAACCTCCTTCGATTTTTTCACGTGTTTGATAACGGAAGCAACCCAACAGTAACGGATCCATCGCACCCAGAGTATGACCCTACTGCAAGATTTATGCCGGTTGTTAATCATGCAAATTGTGTGTTTAAACAAAAGTACATACCAAATAAATTTGTAACAGTCGATGAAAGTCTGGTCGGAACACGATCACGGATCGCCATTCGCCAATATTTGCCTAACAAGCACCACGCACGTTTTGGTATAAAGCTATGGATGCTCTGCGAATCTGTGACAGGTTACTGCATGCACTTTTTCCCTTATTTGGGTAAAAAGTTTGAAGATCACCATGTTGAGGTTAACCAGCCCTATCAAGTTGTCATGCAATGTTTGCGTATGACCAGGTTACTCAACAAGGGTTACCATGTTGTTGTGGACAATTTGTTCACATCAGTTAGGCTAGCCTGGGACTTAATTGAACAGGGTACATTCTTAACTGGCACCAGTCGTAGAAATAGGAAGGACTTGCCTCATGCTGTGAAGGTTTCGAATCCAGGTTTACTAGAAAAGATGTATTGGATTTGTGAAAAGGGAAAGATAATGATTATATCTTTCAGAGAGAAAAAGAGTCAGAAGAAACCAGTGATCCTGGTTTCCACCTCCACTATTTCCCGGGACACAATATCTAAGACAGGAAAAACAAAACCTGAAATTGTCAATGAATATAATACCAAGATGTCAGGTGTAGACATGAATGATATGATGCTATATGCATACCACAACGAACGAAAAACAGTGAAGGCTTGGAAAAAGGTTGTTTTTAATATTATTTCGAGAATGGCTCTAAATGCTTATATTATTTATAAAACAAATACTTCAGATTGTCCCAAACTGAGCCATGTTCAATTTATTGCCAGCATAGTCGACGACCTGGTCTCTGATCATTTGTCTTGTCAGACTGAGACACCTATCTCCAGTGACAATGAGGCAGTTGGCATCGGTCTTCGAAGGTTACCAGGTAAAACTGAGAAGGAGTGTTCTGTGTGTTCAGATCGAAAGCAGGGTGTGAGGAGAAGGACGAGAACAGCATGTGCTTATTGCGGGAAAGGTGTGCATCACGAGTGTGTGCTTAGGCATCGGTGTGTTAAGGCGAGGGAATCATAATGGTAACCGTTGTGAGACTGATGTCAATTAGCTTTGTCCAAACTCATTGATATTTAGATAATTACACAATAGTAACCAAGTCACTCATGTGTACAGTAATGCCCAAAGTAATTGACCACTTAACCACATCAGAATTATGGGTAATTTTTCAGGATTTAGGCGGAAATATGGCTTGTTGCCATTCATCGGAAAGCTCCAATTCTGCTGTGGTTAAGTGGTCAATTACTTTGGGAATTACTGTATCAGAAATAATGTGCATTCCCCATCATAAATTGTAACTTGAATTACATTGAAGTTAACTTCCAGATTTCATGCAAACAAAGTTGGATGACTGATATACTTGTAGTACATTATAATGACAACATCGTTATACATAATTGCTCATAGACAACTTGTATATCATATACTGGAATGTCAATATGACACAATAAGTTAATTATATTGCCACTGCCCCCCCCCCCAATATACCACGATGTTGGTACTTATATATATTTTTATATATGCAGAGTTAATGCTGAATTATGTAGCAAATGTAAACAGACATTTACTAAAATTGACTGAAACTAGAGTCTGACTTGCAAAATGATCACAGACTTCCAAGCCTTCAAACTCATGTATAGTATATCTACTTGCGAGATTAAAATCACACTTCCTGTAAAACCCATGGAGCCATTCAATATATAGCTAAAATGAAAAGCTATATATTAATGTGCATATTTTATCTGAAAATTGAATTATAAGATAGGAAAGTATACCGACAAAATTCTTTCATTATATTTTCAAAAACTTTATATGGCAGTGATCAGCAGTGATATTGATTTATAGTACAAGTATCTTTCTAATACACGTACCGAGAAAGAATCATTCTTCGTGCAAATTTGTGGAATCTGTAAATCTATTGAAATGGTTACGTAAATTTGGCAGCTATGTTTGACCATATCTATTATAGAACTAGTTCAATAAACTTGTATACTACAGATAGGGTTAAGACAACGACTGCTTAATCAAGCCTGAGAATAATTTGCCTGTCATTTGTCAAATGAGGTCCCCATAGGGTGAATTTAGTGATGCTATCCGGCATAGTGGAATGGTATCGCCAAATTCACCCTCTGGGGACCTCACTCGGCATGGCCTCATCTGCTATGGAGACATCATTGCAGATTGAAGTTCCAAAATGGTGAATATTATGGTTCTCATATTCTAAAACTGTACAGTCCACGACAATAAGTTTTTTATTGAAATGTAGCACAAATATTTGTTTCTGAATCTCAGACAAGTAGACTTATACATACAGTTTATTGTTCATTATTTATTGTTCATTAATAATCTCATGTATTTATTATGCATCATTAATGCATACAATTCCTGAAAGTTGAGTTGACTTTAATTTTAAATATAAAAGACAAATATTAAAAAGTTAATTAGTGCTTGAAATATAGGTTCATTTCATCAAAGATTAGGTCACAAAAAAATGCTAGATTATCATACAACTGTTTGTGAAAATTGGGGACATTTACCGACAATGAGGTAAATATTTATTTTTATTGTTTCCCACACATGATCATGGACAGTGCTCGAAATTATACCGAGTTTAATTTAACATGATAGACATTCTACTTTATGTCATACCAATTGTTCCAAACCTGCTCAGTTTGATTAAATTTAAGTACTGACTTATTGTGATGTATTTCAATTCAATAAATTTGAAGAAAAAAAAATCACCCAAAATTGTCACAATGAAAAACTAAAGGCGGGCACTAAATTATGTTCGTAAAGGATGAGAATCTAGCTTTTTTTATTGGCCTTAGGAACGGGGAGAAACAAGTTAAAACAAAGCAACAGTAATTGTGTTGTGCCACACTTGTAATTTGTAGTGAGTATAAATTCATTGACAATGAATTATTATTCACCAATTTGAAAAAAAGGTTGTTATATGTAGATGGGTTGTTTGTCCGTCTTCTGATCGTCTGCATTTGGTTTCATGGATGATAACATTAGATTGAACCAAGTGAACTGAACCAAATTTGGTATGTTTGTTTACCAAATTACAGATCAAGTTCCATTATGGGTTTCGTCCGCATAACTTTGACTAAGTTATGTCCCCTTTTGACTTAGATTTTACCTGATATGTGGTTTCCAAATGATAACTTGAACATAATTTGGTATACAGATCAAGTTCAAATATGGGTTCTGTCTACATGCCCCACTCTACTCCAGAAACGGGTGGGCGTATTATGCCACACCCCGATGGCGTGCTCTTGTATACTTTATTAACAGTATATACTTGTGATGAAGCATGATTGACTGTAAAATGTAATAATGTACACCCCGGTAACTGAGTTTTTCTAGAAATGGATTCTCTTTGCAAGCCCTATAAACTAGTGGCTAAAGTTCTGTTGGAACTGTCATTCACAATCCTCTTGAGAATCAACACAAAACCTTTGCAGTGCAGTATATATCATTTGGACATGCATAACTGTTTCTAAGTCTAGATTGTAATATTAATTTATTTACCAATTGGCTGTTCACTGAATTTAAGTTTGAACACTTATGCACTGTATAAAGTAATAATAACCCCATTGCTTGACAAATTATAAAGTAAATATTTTCAAGAGGCACTGTAAAAAAAATTTAACCAGTGCATGGTTTACATTTATATCTGATGTTAGTCATCACAATAATTGGTTACCAACATGTAACCTATATCAGATAGTACATGCAACCTGGAAAGTTACAGAATTTCAAAAAAATGTCCTCTCCCCACATTATCATGGTGGTAGAACCCGACCCTAAATTGCTTCACAAGTATGTAAAATAGAAGAATGAGTCCAGAAAGCTGTGTGGTCCTATAAATCATTTAGATGATTTGCTCTGAAGCAGCATACGGTAAAATTTTGTATCTTCAAATATTGGGGATATAGTTATGCACATTTACAGACAAAATTCAATAATAAATAAAGGTGAGCTATGAAAAATAATAAAGTTAATCTATCCAAAGTTAATTGTTTATTATGCATTGTTTTTTTTAAATATCAGTGAGGTAGGGACATGCCTGCATGAATTGATATACCGATACTAAAAAAAAAAAAAAAAAAAAAAAAAAAAAAAAAAAAATATAAATAATTTCAATTTTTAAAAAAAATCATCCCACTCCTGCCACCATTTATTTTAATGCGGCTGTGACTGAGAAACAAATAGTTAGATGGCCTAGGGAATTTAAATAATGTCAGTAATAAATTTAACTGCATTATAGGCATCAGTAAGCCAAAATAGTTAGCTATATACAGCTATATAGGTCATTTTTTACTGGAATTATGTGAAAAACAATGTTTTAGAGTTATCTCCCTTTGATAGCAAGGAGTTATGCCCCTTGATGTTCTTGATTTTTGGGGGGGGGCAAAATAATCATCAACATATATTATACTAACAATCCGCGTACTATCCCATAAAATTTTAAATGTTATTTTGTCAGTAGGAGATTGCTATTGTATCGCAATTTTACAAGAAAATTGTGGTTTTTCTCTAATATCTCTGGCAATTTAGGTGTAAAACTAGCCTGGCAACGAAAGAGTTAAAAGTGCAGACCCAAATAATAGTGCAGGGAGAAATTCCATTGAAAGATAATAAATGTGCAGACCCAAATAAAAGTAGTGCAGTGGGGACTCTGAGCAAAACATCAACATATTAACTGTGGTTAAAAAAAATATTTTTATAGTAGATCACTTAAGTATAGGAATCAACATAGTATGTGACATGTGGTGTTTTATACAATATTTAAATGTCCACATGTATGCCATATACTTGAATTTGTACATGCATGAAGTTATACAGGTAAGCTCACCATTTTGATATCAGAATCATATATATATATATGCTAATTAAAATTTTCATAGCCTCATATTAATAAATGTGCAGACCCAAATATAAAGCACTGCAGGGGGGAAATTACCCTAGAAAATAATAAACGTGCATGCTTGTCTATTTGGAGCCAAAGAGTAGGCTTGTATTTGATCAAAGATAGCCAAGATTTAACCCCTTTTATCCATTCCATGTCTTTTAACCTTTTCCAATATTAAGTAACTATTATTTTTGATATGTCACATGGCCATTTGCAACAACATAAATATAACTGCTTACATTATGGTAGTGGTGACAGGCTTTATATATGTTATATAAATCCTTCTCTTTTGATCCATAAATTCAAATTAACCCTTTTCTTTTGACCCATAAATTCAAATAAGTTGTGTTATTATGCACATTTTGTGTAGCAATAGAATTACTGCTCTGTGTACTCTTGTCTCCAGCAGTAACCAGTAAACTTATTTTCTGAACATTTCCCACCAATGAATATGAATCATTCTGATCTTGCATTATCTTTTTTTCTGTATGTTGTCCGCTTATTATGCCCCCGATCTCCGATGGAGATTTGGGGATATATAGTGGAGCCCTCCGTCCGTCCGTCCTTCCGTCCGTCCTTCCGTCCGTCCGTCCTTCCGTCCGTCCTTCCGTCCGTACGAACATTTCAACTCATAACTTTGGTTTCGCTAACTCAATTCAGTTGATCTTTGGTATGCTAATAGACCAGCCGGGGGGACAAGATTTCCCCATAACTGCGGTTTCGTCCGCCCATTTTTTCCAGAGTTACACCCCTTTTTGGACTTAGAAAATTCAGTTTTCTGTGGCATACGAACGTTTCAACTCATAACTTTGGTTTCGCTAATTCAATTCAGTTGATCTCTGGTATGCCAATAGACCAGCCGGGGGGGGACAAGATGTCCCCATAGCCGTGGTTTCGTCCGCCAATTTTTTCCAGAGTTACGCCCCTTTTTGGACTTAGAAAATTCAGGTTTTCTGCTACTTTTTTTGGTTTCCAGATGATAACTTGATTTTGGATTGTTTATTTGCAATATTGTGTATTACCAATATCGCAATACAGGTCAAGGTAAAATTTCGGTTCAATCGGATAATTTTTGTGAGAGTTATGACCCTTTTTCGACTTAAAAAATTCAGTTTTTTTTTTAGAAAATTCAGTTTTCCTTCTATTTTTGTGGCACCAGACCAAATTTGAAGCTAATATAGAACAACATGTGGCATTTTTATAGCGCTTAACCAGAAAGTTTCTCTGATTGTACAGTCGGGGGCGTTACCTCCGCCTAGCGGTGCACTTGTTTTAAGGGGGGGGGGGTGCAGAAGGAATTTTGAAGGGGGTGGTGTCAGAGATATGTTGTATGTCGCTGGGCTGGGCTGTTGTTACTGACATTTTCCAGTAGAAAAAATCATTCACAATTGTGGAACATCATATACTGTTTGAAACTTCTAGATACAGTTATTCCGATGCACCAATCTCTGATCTTATGAATAATGGCCTACTGCTAGTGTGCTGAAGTAAGTCTGTGGTACCTACGGACGTATATCACATAACGTGCACTTTTATGTCCATAATAGTTATGGATGTCATAGCAGCGAAGAGGTTAATATTGCACCACCATTGCTCCAGTCATTAAAGGGTTAATCCATGCTCCGGCCGTGCACTTGTTCTGAGGTTACTTTATGTTTATAATTCATTTCAGCACCAATTGCACCAGACTGTTTGAACATCTATGCAAGTTTTGATGATAGATTACGGAGATGTTTTTGGGTATCATTACCAGGAGAATCTGTCATAAACAGAATTGGTGAAGATATCTGTCAGCGGTTTGAAGGTCATCTTACAAACATCTATGATGAATATACTAAAAATTTCATCAAAAACTTGTGAGTATATATAGTCTCTATTGTTAAAAATGTGTTTCTTGTCAGGTACCTGCCTAGAGGGCCACTTAACCCTTTGAGTGCCACGGGCCGATCTCATCGGCCCTAAACATACAAAATAAGTCTGTTAAAGAATAGTAAGAATAAATTATTAAAATTGTAAAAAAAGCACCCAAATTAACGAACAAAACAAAAAACCCCAAACACATATACCAATGTTTATAGGAATCAGGGAGCTAAATGTGTTCCAGAGTCGGGGAGCGAGTGCTAAAGGTGAAGGTAACTGAAGAATGACCGTCATCTGATAAATGTGACACGTTATATAATTAAAGGATGACATCGTGTTTATTTGATTTGTACATCATATCTAAATAATTTAAACTGGTGAATTAATGGGGAATGGATTTTTGTGAGTGGGAAATTTATTTGACTGGCTGCTTTTTTCCAGATCAAATTTGGCTGTGGGATAGCCCTGTCATACACTTGGGGATTTATTTTAAAAAGTAAACACATGACCTATGATTTTTCTTTCATTTTCGTGATCAACTGGTGTCAATCTAGCTGGGTAAACATCACTGCATGGAGTGGCCTGTAGGCTTCAATTCAGTGAATTTGGCCGAATCGTTAACATTGTCGCCTATGGGAAACCATTTAGTTCAGTGATTCCTATATATGCACATCTAGTAGTTTTTATTACTGATTATTCTTATGCATTTTTTTATTTTTATAACTACTACTGAGTACTACGATTCTCACAAACTACATATATATATACGCCCGGCGATTTCACTCCATATTAACCCTTTGAGTGCCAGGGGCCGATCTCATCGGCCCTAAACCTACAAAATAAGTCTGTTAAAGAATATAAGAATAAATTATTAAAATTGTAAAAAAATTGTAAAAAAAAAAATGATAAAAAATTGTTAGGCCAATGCATTCTCTTATATATGCGAGGCGACCTATGGTCGACTCGCATATATAAGAGAATGCATTGGCACAGGGTACTACTAAAAACTCTTGATTCTCACAAGCATTTACTGCACCCGACATGTACTCCATATTTGGAGAAAAAAATTTGCCATCTTGGGGAAAGCTTTAAAATGAAAGTGAATCACACTAAATTCTTGTCTCATGGCTCAACTTGAAGAATGGGAATATTTGAGGAAAAAAACTCATGTTTCAATTAAGTCCCAATGTCCACACACGTCTATTTATCCGATGACTGTTCAGGTCATAACTTGAACAGTAGTTCTCTTGGATCTCGATAAAATTTGGTATGGATGTTCATTACTATAAGGACATCATTCAATGGAGTGTTCAATCATTTTGTTCAGGTTTTTTGTTCCAGAATGATTCATCTTTGTTTATCTGAAAATGATTTTTGGGTTCATCTGCCTGAGCATATCAGTCATAGGTTATAGGTATGCCCACACTAGGCGGTATGCCACATGGGAGTATCTCAGTCATAGGTTATAGGTATGCCCACACTATACGGTATGCCACATGGGAGTATCTCAGTCATAGGTTATAGGTATGCCCACACTAGGCGGTATGCCACATGGGAGTATCTCAGTCATAGGTTATAGGTATGCCCACACTAGATGGTATGCCACATGGTAGTATCTCAGTCATAGGTTATAGGTATGCCCACACTAGATGGTATGCCACATGGGAGTATCTCAGCCATGGGTTATAGGTATGCCCACACTAGGTGGTATGCCACATGGGAGTATCTCAGTCATGGGTTATAGGTATGCCCACACTAGACGGTATGCCACATGGGAGTATCTCAGTCATAGGTTATAGGTATGCCCTCACTAGATGGTATGTCACATGGGAGTATCTCAGTCATAGGTTATAGGTATGCCCACACTAGGCGGTATGCCACATGGGAGTATCTCAGTCATGGGTTATAGGTATGCCCACACTAGACTTTTACTTTAAACATATTTTATTCGTATATAAATATACAAAAGGGATCGGGGCACAAGTTATTTCAACTTAGGTAGTCCCTCTCCCGTACAAAATTTACAATACATTGTTATAAGATGACAAAAGGCGATAACAGAAACGTTTGTACATGGTGAGAAAACAATTTGAATTTGCATTATGTCGAATAACATCTTTCAGCGTATGTTTATGGATTACCAATTAGAACGAGCATAAATATGTGCATATCTATATCTATTGTGATATTTAAGGAAGATGTAAATATAGATTGCAAGGCTATGTATGTATCAAACATTTGACTGTAATGTTAAGCTAAATGTGTATAGTAGTGAATTTGGCGATTCGCCAGATGACGCCCTTGACAGTTACGCTGGAAGAAATTATCGATGTGAATACAAATGGTACATGGATGTGGCAATCCGAATGAGGGAGGGGTGTCTAGCAATGTTTGTAATTGGTGTATATTGAGCGATTTGTGGTTGACATTGGATTGTGGCTATATGTCAACGCAGCCAGACGTTCATGAATCGAAGCGTTTTGTCGCAGCAATATACTGTTGCACTATTTGGAAAAACCTTATATTTTCCGGAATTGAGATGTACGATATCCCGAAAAGAAACTGATCGATGTCGGTTATAATGAAGCGTTCGCGGTTTAACTTATCGTCAAGTTCCAACCGTTCATTTTGATACAAAGGGCACATAAAAAAGAAATGGTATGCATCTTCCAAAGGGTTCCCACAACTGCAAACAGGACTTTCGGCTATGTAGTTTTGATACATATCAGCACGAAGATCACTGCACCCGTTTCGAATTCGGGAATGTATCATATTATATCGTCTGAGACCTGAATAGAAATGAGGGCTCACGGGGTTTGGGGGTTGGTATACGAGTCGTAAATTGAATTTGAAGTCAGAGAAAGGGACAACGTCGCTCATTTCAGTTGGGATTTTGTTCCAATCAGCTATCGCCGAGGGCAAAAAGGACTTTTTGTAGTGCTCAGTGTGGCATCGGTAAGAATAGAATTTTCCCGGGCGTCTGAAATTATAACTTGAGACCTGGCTAGCTCTGGGTGGGAGGATGGTAGATAGGTAATTTGGCGATTCATTTTTCACTATTTTGTAAATCACTTCAAGCTTGTGGTATTGGCGCCGCGTTTCCAAAGAAAGCCAACCTACCTCCTGCAGGACAACAAAATTAGAAACCGATCGTGTCAGTCCAGAGACTATACGGCCAGCATCTGCATGGAGGCGGTCGAGCTTGTCTAATAGGTAACGCGGTGCGCAGTCCCATACAACATCAGAATAATCGAATAGTGGTAATATATAAGTTTTGTATATCTTTTCGAGCGTTTTTCTATCGAGTTGATATTTAAATCGCCTCAACTGGGCCAGACGAGAGGCGATCCTCTTCACTGTACTTTCTATATGAATGTTCCAGTTTAGATTTTGTTGTAGTTCAAGACCAAGGTGTTTATGAGATTCCACAAAGCTGATAGGGTCGTTTATAAATTTAAGGTTTGGTATTTCTGGAGAGGGTAGGGTCAACGAGAAAGACATACCTACGGTTTTGGTTGGGTTAAAGCTCACGAGCCAGTTTTTTGACCAGGTCGTTATTTTCGTCAAATCGTTATTCATAATTTTAGAAAGTTCATCCAGATCCCAGTGGCTGCTCATAATACAAGTATCATCTGCGTACATTCTCGTGATGGAGTCAATATTATCTGCTAAATCGTTTATATAGACGAGGAATAAAAAAGGGCCCAGAATATATCCCTGGGGGACTCCTGCGGAGATAACCTCGTAGCTGGAAAAGGTATGCCACATGGGTATGCCGGTATGCCACATGGGAGTATCTCAGTCATAGGTTATAGGTATGCCCACACTAGGTGGTATGCCACATGGGAGTATCTCAGTCATAGGTTATAGGTATGCCCACACTAGGTGGTATGTCACATGGGAGTATCTCAGTCATAGGTTATAGGTATGCCCACACTAGGCAGTATGCCTCATGGGAGTATCTCAGTCATAGGTTATAGGTATGCCCACACTAGGCGGTATGCCACATGGGAGCATCTCAGTCATAGGTTATAGGTATGCCCACACTAGGCAGTATGCCACATGGGAGTATCTCAGTCATAGGTTATAGGTATGCCCACACTAGGCGGTATGCCACATGGGAGTATCTCAGTCATGGGTTATAGGTATGCCCACACTAGGCAGTATGCACCAGAAGACAGTCCATTTCTTGTTTGATCTTTCCTACTGAGGAAACATGCGCAGAGTGGTCAAAATCGAACAAGTAGAAAATGTGAATAGTTCTGCATACTTTTTCTGAACAAAAAGATGAACAAACATTGCTATCACTCATTTTCTGCCCATCAAGTTAAGTTCGTCATTGATTCTTTATTATTCATTGGTCAATTGAAGTTAACCCTTCCATGACTGGAGCTTTTGCGAAAACCTTGTATATGTGATTCTCCCATATAGAATATATAAGAGAATACATTGGCCTCACCATATTTACATTAACCTGGTAAGCCAGTGCATTCTCTTATATATAAGAGAATGCACACAGGATCTTTAACTCTTTTTCTGCCACCCCTCCACACAGACATACCACATGTTGGTATATATGGCAATGACCTATCACCAGTTGCCGTGGAAAATTCAAGATCATAAGGAACATCATAGGGGTGATGTGACTTTGGTAGCCATCTTGGATTTGCTTTAATGTATGTTTTATACTACATCCTAGTTTATTACGTTTTTCCTCGTTTCTGGTTGCGTTTGCGATCGCCTCGGCCATTTTGAATGTGTGATACTCATCATCTCGAAACTACATGATTCCTCAACATGGTAATAACAGAACTGAATTAGATGGCATCGACTTTTGTTCCAAAGTTAATTACACGAACCCTTATGCAATATACTTAGTACAGTATTATACAATATTAAATAAATATACCATATATCGATCGCATCTCACCAAAAGTGAGTTTGTCAATGGTATATTCTAGCTTGGACTGTACTCATAGAATTTGTCTTACCTTTCTTCTAAATTATCAGCACACACCAGCACTCTATAGAAAATAACTGAACCCCTTTGTAATGCAACAAAACAATAGAATTACATCCCTGATACCAGATGGACCCCAAAATTTGCATAAATGCGCTGTTGGCAGCAACTGGGTAACTCGCATTTATGCAAGATTGGCAGCGAAAGAGTTAATGCTGCACCAGTTGAGCTCCCGTCAAAGACACAATTCAATTTATAGATTCTCGAAAAACAATTGTTGCAAAAAACCAAGCCTGAGAATAAGGTGCCTGTCATTTGCAGAATGAGGTCCCCAGATTATTCCCAGCAGGCTAGCATCACTAAATTCACTCTCTGCTGTGGTCTCATCTTCTCTGGAAAGTTTCTTTATTATCAAATTTCTATAGAAACTTAGATTCTATTTTCTGTTTTAGATTCTCTATATCCCGAAATTGGCAGATGACACAAGTCATAATTGAGGTTCCTAATGGGTGCATGTACATCACAATATTCACCATTTGGGAACTTCAATCTGAGTCTATGTCTCCCATAGAAGATGAGGCTATGCAAAATGAGGTCCAAAGAGGGTGAATTTAGTGATGATAGTTGGATGTGCGGTATAGCGTGACTAAATTCACCCTCTGGGGACCTCATTCTGCAAATGACAGGCGCACTAAACTCAGACTTGCAAAGAACTGATATGAAAATGTTGATTTATTCCAGGCCTGACGTATATAGGTAGTACCCACCCACCATCCCATCCCGCCACCCATACTATCTTATGCACCACAGGCGCTCGTATATAGGTAGTATATCATTATAGAGCGCAGACGCTGATGCACATAATGCAAAAAGTCCCAACTCAATATCTCAAGCCCTTATGTGCGGTATAGCGTGACTAAATTCACCCTCTGGGGACCTCATTCTGCAAATGACAGGCGCACTAAACTCAGACTTGCAAAGAACTGATATGAAAATGTTGATTTATTCCAGGCCTGACTTTAACACTGCAAACCCATCTTGGATTGGAATCAGTGATCTGGATAGAGACATATGGTCAGACATCAGCACCGTCTGGTCATATTACCAAGGATATGATACTGGCAATCAACCTCTTTCTGGTGATATAAACCCGCAGCAAACAATGGAATGTTCTAAAAGGGATTCATCACTTTTTTTCACTAAAACATACTGCGGATCTGAGTTCCCATCTATCCTGTGTGAATCACGAGGTACTTTATAGCAAATTCTCTATTTATAGCATTACGGCCTTGAAAAGTCAATTTGCAGTTTATGAGCCAAAAAAGTTCTGAAAATTAATATTATTTCTTTATTTCCTCCATTATATCAAGACGTCCATCTGTCTGTCCGTCCGTTCACTTTTGGTTTCCGGATGTTCAATTTTCTCCAGAGTTATGGCCCTTTTTTGAAAACTAAGGCTGAGTTTGATTTTGAGCTCTGTCTTTGCATCATCACATCAGTCGAGCCTTTGTTCGTGGCCTACATTTTGGACAAACCACAGGCATATTTTGCCAGGCCCTGGCGATGCTCTTGTCACTATCTTGTCTTTGTTCTTTGTATGAATGAACTGGTTTGGATTATCAATTTATCCCTTTGACTTCGACGTTTTTGGTATGATAGCTAATGTGTCAACTGAGTTTCACTCAGAGCAGTTACTTCTATCTCATGTAAAGGACTGTAGAACACAAATGGCTGTACAGTACCCAGTTGTACGGTAGAAGTTGCTGTATATGAAATATCCCTTAACCCTTTCATGACGGGAGCTGTGCTGATGCAGCATTAACGATTATGTGCCAGTACATTCTCTTATATATGCGAGGCTCCCTATGGGAGACTTGCATATATAAGAGAATGCATAGGCACAGGGGTTTCCCAAAATTTTAGGAAGCTCCAGTCATGGAAGGGTTAAAATTCAAATTTATGATTGCTTTGATCACGATTATCTTGAATATATTAATTTACATGGATGCTGTAACTCATGGGACCACACTCTTAATTTACAGGTAAGGCCACTGGTAAGGCCACAGGTAAGGCCAAACAAAAAAAGATATTCGATTCTCAGGCAATTTTATTTTTTTTAACCCTTTACCCAACAAAACGCCAAAAACGCCCAAATAAAGCTTCAACAGCCTAAAAATATCTTCCGTCTGTCTCAATAACACCATACAAATATGGATATCATTGGAACCGTTTCATTGACCACATTGTGATGGTTACAGTTATGCCCTGTGCCAATGCATTCTCTTATATATGCGAGTCGACCATAGGTCGCCTCGCATATATAAGAGAATGCATTGGCCTAAAAAAAATCTTTTTTTAACACTTTTTACCATTTTTTCTTACATTCTTTAACAATTTTATAATTTTTTCTTACATTTTTTAACAATTTTTATAATATTTTTCTACATTCTTTGACAATTTTATCATTTTTAATATGTGTTAAGCCAATGCATTCTCTTATATATGCGAGGTGACCTATGGTCGACTCGCATATATAAGAGAATGCATTGGCACAGGGCCGTTCTGTTGGGTAAAGGGTTAAAGTCGATGTGGGAGAGAGGGTTTTTTATTTTTTATTTTTTTCTGCCCATAGACAGGCATAGTAAACATGGGTTATTTTAACTTCCCAGTTCCAGAAAATGTAGGGCGAACTTTGTAATGGATATAAACTAATTTAATCTGATATAGAGAATGACAAATTATGACGTTGTACTACCCGTACATCATATAGGAAATTACCTAGAATGATATATATATTGATATGATTTTATATCGGCACAATAATTTGTAAACACGCAGAACTACATGTTCGATTCATATAAAAATACAGAACTTAAATACAGTCAAAACGAAAAATAAAGTGATCTTCCAAACTATCATAGAAAGTCTTGATTCACTTATTCCACTGATTAATTAGAGACTGTTTATGTACCGCAATGATGATAGACAATAAAACTTCAAATAACCATCATAAGCATGGCCAAAATTCACCTCTTGTCAAACTGTAGTGTGCTCCGGTTTGCGTATCTTCTATCGGTTTGCGTATCTTCTATCGGTTTGAATATCTTCTATCGAAACAGTGTAACAAGGGGGAATACTCTATCTTGCAGGGTTACTTTCTTACTGTGCAAAGGTCAAATATCTAATTTACTGCTGATCTTTTATCCAAATATTCAACACATTTGGCCAATATACTTGGGGGTTTGAACGACCTGTGGTGACAATAATGTTGGGTGGTATAAGATGGTGTGAGTTTTCACATTGTGGTGTTGATGATTAATCAAAATACTGCACATGCAGCTCTATACTCTTTTCAATATACATATTTACCAGTAACACTTGTATTAGTGTCACCAAGATTAAGGAGACACCCCATTTGTGATAATTCAAAGCATCTCAAATTCTTACTATAAATTTGAAGGGGAAAATCATTATCCTCTATAACCAATGTATGCTACAGTATTATAACAACACTGGAGAATCCCATTACCCTCTATAACCAATGTATGCTACAGTATTATAACAACACTGGAGAATCCCATTACCCTCTATAACCAATGTATGCTATAGTAGAATACAAACACCTGTTCACCCTCATGATATGATAGGTATGTTCTAATTATGTAAATAAAATAAAAACACTGGAGAATCCCATTACCCTCTATAACCAATGTATGCTACAGTATTATAACAACACCTGTTCACCCTCACGATATGATAGGTATGTTCTAATTATGTAAATAAAATAAAAACAACTTTGTTTGAGATAGTTCGATAGAAAGTTTAATAGGAAATATTTGCAAAACATAGACTGATTATCTAACTTATAAACCTCAGCTAGTGCACCATCTTAAATCATGACTGTCTGCTAGAAACTAAATCAAACATTTTTCATTGTGTATTTTAGTTGTTTTTTTTTTATATGTATTTATTTTTATCATGTGAAGGATCAAAACAAGATAAAACAAATTAACATAAATATTTTTCAACCACATTTGCAAATATCTGGGTGAAATGAGCTTTCAATACTGATTCATCTTTCAGACATTATTAGCTCAACTTTACTTTGTAAAGTTTGAGCTATTGCCATGGCTTTGTCGTCCGTCGTCCGTGTGTACGTGTGTACGTGTGTACGTGTGTACGTGTGTACGTGTGTACGTAAGGCGTCAACAATGCAGGCTACAGGTCGTACCTTTCGTCGGATCATTATGAAATTTGTCATAGCTGTTGACATCAACATTTAGACCAGAATAATTAATTTTGGGGTCATTCGGAAAAAAAACATGGCCGCCAGTGGCCATATTGGATTTCAAAATTCAATCCATTAGCACGGGCTACAGGCCGTACTGTTTGTCTGATCTTCATGAAATTTGTCATGGATGTTAATATTGACATGTAGATGGGAACGAGTAATTTTGGGGTCATTCGGCCCAAAAACATGGCCGCCAGCAGCCATCTTGGATTTTACTCTTTGTATGACTAAATTCTTTAGCACGGGCTACAGGTCGTACTTTTAGTCTGATCATCATAAATTTTGTCAAGAATGTTAATAATGACATGTAGATGGGAACGAGTCATTTTGGGGTCATTCGGCCAAAAAACCTGGTCGCCAGCAGCCATCTTGTATTTTACTCTTTGTATGACTAAATCCTTTAGCACGGGCTACAGGTCGTACCTTTAGTCTGATCATCATAAAATTTGTCATGGCTGTTGAAATTGGAATGTAGATGGGAACGAGTCATTTTGGGGTCATTCGGACAAAAAACATGGCCGCCAGCAGCCATCTTGGATTTCAAAATTTAATCCATTAGCACTGGCCACAGGTCGTACTGTTCGTCTGATCACCATGAAATTTGTTATGGATGATAATATTGACATGTAGATGGGAACGAGTAATTTTGGGGTTATTCGGCCAATAAACATGGCCGCCAGCAGCCATCTTCGATTTTACTCTTTGTATGACTAAATTCTTTAGCACGGGCTGCAGGTCGTACCTTTAGTCTGATCATCATAAAATTTGTCATGGATATTAACAATGACATGTAGATGGGAACGAGTAATTTTGGGGTCATTCGGCTAAAAAACATGGTCGCCAGCAGCCATCTTGGATTTTACTCTTTGTATGACTAAATCCTTTAGCACGGGCTACAGGTCCTACTTTTAGTCTGATCATCATAAAATTTGTCAAGAATGTTAATAATGACATGTAGATGGGAACGAGTCATTTTGTGGTCATTCGGCCAAAAAACATGGCCGCCAGCAGCCATCTTGGATTTTACTCTTTGTATGACTAAATCCTTTAGCACGGGCTACATGTCGTACCTTTAGTCTGACCATCATAAAATTTGTCATGGTTGTTGAAATTGGAATGTAGATGGGAACGAGTCATTTTGGGGTCATTCGGACAAAAAACATGGCCGCCAGCGGCCATATTGGGTTTAAAAATTTAATCCATTAGCACGGGCCACAGGTCGTACTGTTCTTCTGATCATAATGAAATTTGTCATGGATGATAATATTGACATGTAGATGGGAACGAGTAATTTTGGGGTCATTCGGCCAAAAAACATGGCCGCCAGCAGCCATCTTGGATTTTACTCTTTGTATGACTAAATTCTTTAGCATGGGCTGCAGGTCGTACCTTTAGTCTGATCATCATAAAATGTGTCATGGATGTTAACAATGAAATGTAGATGGGAACTAGTCATTTTGGGGTCATTCGGCCAAAAAACATGGCCGCCAGCAGCCATCTTGGATTTTACTCTTTGTATGACTAAATCCTTTAGCATGGGCTACAGGTCGTACCTTTAGTCTGATCATCATAAAATTTTTCATGGTTGTTGAAATTGGAATGTAGATGGGAACGAGTCATTTTGGGGTCATTCGGACAAAAAACATGGCCGCCAGCGGCCATATTGGATTAAAAAATTTAATCCATTAGCACGGGCCACAGGTCGTACTGTTCTTCTGATCATCATGAAATTTGTCATGGATGATAATATTGACATGTAGATGGGAACGAGTAATTTTTGGGTCATTCGGCCAACAAACATGGCCGCCAGCAGCCATCTTCGATTTTACTCTTTGTATGACTAAATTCTTTAGCACGGGCTGCAGGTCGTACCTTTAGTCTGATCATCATAAAATGTGTCATGGATGTTAACAATGACATGTAGATGGGAACGAGTAATTTTGGGGTCATTCGGCCAAAAAACCTGGTCGCCAGCAGCCATCTTGGATTTTACTCTTTGTATGACTAAATCCTTTAGCACGGGCTACAGGTTGTACCTTTAGTCTGATCATCATGAAATTTGTCATGAATGTTAATAATGACATGTAGATGGGAACGAGTCATTTTGAGGTCATTCGGCCAAAAAACATGGCCGCCAGCAGCCATCTTGGATTTTACTCTTTGTATGACTAAATTCTTTAGCATGGGCTACAGGTCGTACCTTTAGTCTGATCGTCATAAAATTTGTCATGGATGTTAACGATGACATGTAGATGGGAACGACTCATTTTGGGGTCATTCGGCCGAAAACAAGGCCGCCAGCAGCCATCTTGGATTTGACTTTTCTCTTCATGTCTATAAACAATTGTATTAGATATTCAACTTTCCACATTCCTAATGGCTCCATTGACTGTAATATATTAAATTATTCCCTTTCCAAGTTGAGCTACAGTGTCATTGACACTTTCATCTTGTTTTAGGGTGATTTTTTCCTCCAAAAAAAAGTTACGCAAATGACTACCAAAAAACTAACATATACAATGAAAGTGTTTTATTTATGTTCTCGCAGACAGTCATTATTTCAGATAGTAGACAGCGTGTAGATCCTAGTTATTGGATTCCTAAGTTAGATAATGCAGTGCATTTTTTGCAAACATTTCCTGTCAAACTCTCAAATATGTCTGTCTCAAAACCAATCTGTTCTTCTTTTTTTTAAACCACTTTGTTTACATAATTAGAACATATCTCTCATATTGTGAGGGTAAACATGTGTTGTTAGAGTACTATAGCATACATTGGTTATAAAGGATAATGATTTTTTTTTCCTTTAAATTGATAGTTCAAAATTTAGATTTCTTGAAAATTCTTAAATTTAAAGAGCAATGACATAAACTTCCATTGATGCCTCAATAATGGTGAGGTTTTTATCAGACTTTACTAATAACTAAGGACACTGGGCTTTAATCTTTCCAATTCAAAATGAATCATGACATCTTATACACAAATTCAATGATTTTTAAATGCAAATTATCGGAAACTGAGTTGTGCTGCTTCTGTCAAGTCAACAAAAGGAAATACTGCTTCACTTTTTCTATGAATGCCCAGTTTCTAAATCAGTATTATTGTCTTTACGGGAAATAATAGCGGAAAAATGTAACATATAGTTTGACATTTCACCAGAATGAGTATATATAACATTGGGTTGCAATATAGTTGAGACTAAGAGAGATAATATAATCATAGAATCTCTGCATTTTACTGTATAAAAGGTATATATATTCCTGAAAATTCATGAATTGTGAACCAACAGTGAAGGTCTTAATAGAAACAATATAACATTTTAAAAACATTGATGAGCTACCATTGAAACGCTTTTCTACTAGGAAGGAAAAAACTTTCTTTGAAAGTTGGACACTTTTAAATTCTCTATTCACAACAAGTCACACTGTTATGATGGGTTAGTCGAGGTAGTGACTCTCTACCTACTCAGATGCTTCCCTTACTAAATCAAATTTATATGAAGCTCTTATTTCTATATTTTTTTTATTGAAATGTGTAGAAAGAAACTGCTTGCATGTTGGTAAGTGTTACAGGAGCATGCACATCGAGTCTCATTTATAACAAAAGAGACATGGCCAGGACTGATTCTTGTCCCAATTGAAGACAGGTATGCAGTTGTCTACACTCAACCAAATGAACCCCAAATCCACAAAACAAATATTTGAAAGTGACCATTTAATTGTAAATCTCTTTAATTTCTGTAATTTTTGCAAAATATTTTCAATTTTGTATGACAAGTCTGAATGAGTATGTATTTTAATCTCAATAAAAATTACTTTAAAAAATACCTTTCTATATTAACCCTTTACCCAACAAACCGGCCAAATAAAGCTTCAACAGCCTAAAATATCTTCGGTCTGTCTCAATAGAACCATACAAATATGGATATCATCGGAACCGGCTCCTTGACCACATTGTGATAGTTACAGTTATGCCCTGTGCCAATGCATTCTCTTATATATGCGAGTCGACCATAGGTCGCCTCGCATATATATGAGAATGCATTGGCCTAAAAATAAAAAAATTTAACACTTTTTACCATTTTTTCTTACATTCTTTAACAATTTTATAATTTTTAATGTGTTAAGCCAATGCAATAGTTAATAGTTAATAGAATTTAGTGAACGAGGTTGATAAATTACGTATAAAATAGGACGAGTGTGAGATACTTTTTATCACATGATCAAATAAACGCGAAGCAATGCGAAATATCCATCGAAAACAACGATAAAAACCGCAGCGATCGCAAGTCATTTGAAGAACGATGTGACGTCATCGCACGCGCTGTTATTAAACGTGTCTCTTATCGATAATTATGAAACTGCTTTTATGGGCAAATTATGTGATAAAAGTGTTTATTACATGCTTGTTCCCAGAAGTACCGTGTTATTGCTGTTCCATATTTACAAATACTTGTGGAACGTACGTTCCATACGCATCTCGTTGACGTAAAATGACATACATGACGTTCGCCTCAACCATGAAACCGGAACTATAAAATAAAGTCATCATCACACATGACAAAATACACCCTCTATCTGCCTAAATAAACCTTCTAAGTCTGTATTTTTAATGCACGGATTCTAGGATACGAAGCATGTAATAAACACAGAACGACATGATGTGTAAATGGGTTTGTCGATACGGCGCAAGCGCCTCTCATTCTATCCTTCCGCGACAGCACTCGTGCCGTATTGACAAACCCATTTACACATCATGTCGTTCTGTGTATATATTGGATGCTCTATTATTAATCTGGAAGGATGCTCAGGTAATAAAAGCAGACAACAGATTGAGGAAAAGATGATACAAGTGCAGAAGGATTCATATTTATTGGTGGGAAATGTTTAGATATTAAGAACTTATTATATGAACATTACCTAAGGGATAACTACTCGTCAATGAGTATCCAGTATAGAAAGGGTTAATAAGGTAACTACTCATCAATTAGTATTTAGTATAGAAAGGGTTAATAATGTAACTACTCGTCAATGAGTATTTAGTATAGAAATGGTTAATAAGGTAACTTCTCGTCAATGAGTATTTAGTATAGAAAGGGTTAACTTACAATTGTTGTAGTTATATCATCACTGGAAGGAAGTCAATGATTGGGATTTCTTGATACAAGGGTGTTGAATAAATACAGAACTCGCATCAGAATCTTTTATCTACGTTGTTGTGTTTGTCTCTCATAAAATATATCATTGCGCTGTCTGCACAATAAAAGATTTTTGATTCATAAGTGTGTTCTGTCTATTCCTTCACTTGCAAATTATATTTGTTGGTTGTTATAACTCCTTTTTTACCCTGTGCCAATGCATTCTCTTATATATGCGAGTCGACCTTAGGTCGCCTCGCATATATAAGAGAATGCATTGGCCTAACAATTTTTTATCATGTTTTTTAAATAAATGTTTCTTACAATTTTTAGGACATAAAATAAAAAACATCCATTACCCTGCAGGGAGCCCCACACATATATAGAAGCATATAGAAGAGTGTCGTCTGCTCATATATATGGTCGACTCGCATATATAAGAGAATGCATTGGCACAGGGTAAAAAATCCCGACTTCCGACTGGATTTGATATGGCGGGTCACATATTTACACTCAACCGAGTCAAGTGGCAGATTAGAAGAGCATTGAGCGCCTAGATATGTCAAGTTGAGCTCCAGTGTAACTGACATTTTTATTTTGACTCTGCAGTCACCTTTCCTCCTGACTCAGTGTAATCAACATCTATTTTTTTCTTTACAGTCGTCTTGGATTCGACAGTCTTTCCTCCTGACTCAGTGTAATCAACATCTATTTTTTTCTTTACAGTCGCCTTGGATCAGACAATCTTTCCTCCTGACTCAGTGTAATCAACATCTATTTTTTTCTTTACAGTCACCTTGGATTTGACAGCCTTTCCTCCTGTCTCTGTGTAATCAACATTTTAATTTTTACTTTACAGTCGCCTTGGATTCAACAGTCTTTCCACCTGACGCAGTGTTCTATCCACCTACGCTCTCACATTACTGGCATGTTCCTACTGAGATGAGTCGAGATGAAGCTATCTTCGAATGTCAAATTTATGGCGGCCTGATATCAAACATTTACGATGAACAGTGGTTTGACTTCTTAAATCGAGACATGTGAGTATGGTCATGAGCCGATATATATACATAAAATGTCCATTATGCGCATGTAATCTAATATTCGGCCGCTTAAATCGAGACATGTGAGTATGGTCATGAGCCGATAATATATACATAAAATGTCCATTATGCGCATGTAATCTAATATTCGGCCGCTAATCGTTATTTTTATAACGATTAAAAAAAAATCCGAAGTTAGCCGAAGATCACGTGATCATCGGCCACATCACATGATTGTCACGTGTAAACAGAAGCATAGTCACATGATCGACCACGTGGTAACTCATTGACAACGCATAGATATTCAACGATACCATAAGTTTGCACGCGCAAAGCGATCATGAATTCCATCGCGGCTTTTGACGTTTGTCGCATAATGGGAGAACACTGCGAATGCAAATACATCGTGTTCTCACAATTAAACGTCTTTAGAGTGTTATTATTATATGTATCGCGATGTGTTGTTATTATAAACCCATGCCGAATTTTACGTAGGATCTGGACACTAGAATGTTTACGATATGATAATTGTCTATTAGTATTAACTGTGCAAGTCTTCGCATATATGCAATCTTTATATGAATATATAATATAATTTGACTATTCCGGTAACGAAAAAAAGAGAAACACGAGCACATGTTTATATAGATAACTGACCGTAAAACCGAAATAATATACGATAATTTATTTATACATCGTGGTAGAATATACTTATTAATATATCAAAGTCTTCATCTGTGATTTATTTTACAGTGAACGCTCTTTATTTAGTCATGGTAAAGGAAAATTGGGACTCGACTTAGAACAGTTGTCATCGTGATTATTTACTGTTTACACCAATACACGTAAATACATGCACACGAACTTGCGATATACATGCTTTATATATCCGTCAAAGTCGTAGCAATTTCCGGTTTATTAAACTCTTTTTATTCGCACCATATAAGGAATACTCTTAACATGGAACGCTCTTTATTGAGTCATAGTGAAGGAAAATGGGTACTCAAGTTGTCATCGTGAATACTTTACTAAATTATTCATCAATATACACCCCACTTTAACTGCAATGGTAAGTATTCGTAACCATGACTGACTCGTCAAATGAAACGCTCTTTATTTGGTATATGTATTGGTTTTTTAGCGATAGGTTCGATTGGATATACTCACGACTGGAAGCTCCGGCAAATTTATATTCTTTACGGGAGTTGACGTTTTTCTTGGGATGGCATTCTCGTCGGTGGTCCATTTGTTTAACGCGGGGGTTGCATTTCCTCTGAGTTGTCGTCGGTAGCCACTGTTCGGGCCAAGTGTATTCGCGTTGTGCTCAAAACACATTTTTTCGAAGTGGACGGAACAAATTCAGGACTATTTCGTTGGCAACTACTTCAATAGTTTCTGATTTTGAGTAACGGGTTTCCCACAGAAATCCCACCAAATGTCACGTAAACGAACGTCGTTTGGAAATGAATGCAGAATTATACCTAATTGAGAGTCACTATACCGGCCACAGCCGAAAACACTGCATTTATTTGGCATTGTCACGAATGAATTGTAAATACGGGACAATCGGGGCATATATATGGAAACAACATCGTGAACACTCACCCGAATAGAGTTCACATGTCGGCTCGTGTTTTTATAAGCTTTATTTCTGACACGAAAGTGTTATCTACCCCGCTCAATCGGCCTTCTATATTTCTTGTCAAAACAGTAACTTTCCAAGCAGCACTTATGACAAATCACAAGTGAAGATAACTCACCGGGCGTTGAAAATTCACCACGTGTACACAATGTTATTGACATGCCATGCCCCGCAGTAATTCCATTACACTCACGCGCTCGATTCCGCATTTTCCATCGCCACTCATATGACGTCATATAGGTAGACACAATTAACTCTGACTCCGATTCCGTGTTTTTAATTAGTTTACTCATTTGACGTCATATGAGGATTTGCGACGGAGATAGCCGACAACCGGTGGGGGTATTATTTATTTATTTCTAGGCTTATTTATTACGCGATTGTTATGGGACTTGGATCATTGTGATCACAATAGGGGTGGCTTTCCGATAGTGTTTTGTTGTTTCATCGGGATAGCAATCCTTTAAGTGGAAATAATTTAAGTTCGCTTAATCATAAATAATCTATTTATACTATGCTTAAGTTCATTTATTTGCACTTAAGCACAATTATTTACATCCACCATACATTAGAAGTTCAAACATGTGGAAGCCTATTTTATTTTTAAGGGAAGATCTATATTGGTGGGGAATATATTTACATTATTATTAAATATTTTTTCTTAAGCGCAAATGTTTGATCACCCCAACGGGAGTGTTTCCATCACATTAAATTGTAACTTCTATTCACAGAGCCTCTATATAGTGTGTCTGACATTTGGAGAATGAGGTCCCCAGAGGGTGAATTTAGTGACGCTATCCTACATCACCCTCTGGGGACCTAATTCTGCTTAGTCCTCATCTTCTGGGGAGTTTCTATTGTCTCAAATGAAAATTGTTTTTAGTGACTTTTTCCCTTCTGTTGAGTTTATATATCCCCTAATTTGCAGAAGGTAAAATGCTTAATCGAGGTGCTTAATGGGTGAACATCACCAACTTCAATTGGAGAACATCATTCTGATCCTAGGTCTCCCACGGCAGTTGAGGCCAAAGCAGAATGAGGTCACCAGAGGGTGAATTTGTTGACATTAGCACACCGTGTGGGATAGCGTCACTAAATTCACCTCCTGGGGACCTCATTCTGTAAATGTCAGACACACTAAATTCAGGCTTGCTATTCACAGATTTGGTGGAGATATCTTGAACATTACATCAGACATGTGGACAGGTGTGAACCAGGATGGTGTAGGCTTTCCAACATTGGCGTGGTTTTACAAGACGGTCGACCTCTCATCTTGGAACTCTACTGCGTTGATTGGGAATCTGAATGAAAGCTGTTTCCTGCTGAATTGGGATGAGATTCTGTCCGAGAATTCCTGCTCTGAGAATCACACAGTCCTGTGCGAATGTGAGTTTCATGTAATTAGGCTCTATCTGACGACACTAGTTAAATTTCGGGAGATCTAATTCTTTTAAAGTGATTATGAAAAGTTCTGACTGTTGTGGTCTCCAGAGTCCCAGTCTTATCAGTCTTTGCAGTCTGGTGAGCGACTCCACAGTCTTTGACGGTCTTGTTATAACTATGACCTCTTTGGGTGAAATAAATATTCCTGCTGATATGCAAACGTTGTAGTAACCATATCAACAGTTGTAGTAACCATAACCATATCAACAGTTGTATTAACCATAGCAGCAGTTGTATAAATCATAGCAACAGTTGTATTTACCACAACACTAGTTGTATTAACCATAGCAACAGTTGTATTAACCATAGCAACAGTTGTATTAACCATAACAACAGTTGTATTAACCATAGCAACAATTAATTGTATTAACCATAGCAACAGTTCAAGCTGGAATCAAAGTTTGATTCAGTGATCAAACTGTAAATAAAGCTTCCTTTTCGGGCGATGTGTGCCCAATCATCTTTTATTGCACTAGAAGACATGTATTTAAGAAATGCCTTGAAGATCAACTGGGGTAATTGGATTTTAACCAGCAGAGTAATGAAACGTGTGTGAATCCCAATGGTCGGTCAAAAACAATGACCCAAATCGATCTTCAAGCTATTTCTTATAATCATATACCAGAACATTTTAATAGAACATTAACCCTTTACCCAACAGAACGGCCCTGTGCCAATGATTTCTCTTATATATGCGAGTCGACCATAGGTCGCCTCACATATATAAGAGAATGCATTGGCTTAACATATTAAAAATGATAAAATTGTTAAAGAATGTAAGAAAAAAATTTGGGCGTTTTTGGCCGTTTTGTTGGGTAAAGGGTTAATAACATGAACAACTTTTCATGCATACCAAAACAATTGTTAGTAACATATTGTTCATAATTCTAACATAATCTTCCAATAACAACATGCAGCGAGCACATGCACAGGATCGGCTTGAAGTGATGTAGGAGGTTCATCACATTTTATGAAGTGGAGGCTGCAGTTATTGATTGATGAACCTCGGAAACGTTCATATAAACAATATGGTGATTTGTACTAATTCTTATGGGTGTTAATTGTGTGAATGTAGAGGGTGTGTGATTATTTATTTTTAATGATTGCACTGACATGTAAATTTGTTCATGAGATGAGTCATATAATATGATTTATATTTCAGACAATCCGAGAATGAGGGTGTGTCAATCCAACCCATGCCTCAATGGTGGAACCTGTCAGCAAAATATCAGGAACAACAGTTATTACTGTGACTGTGTGCTAGGGTTTAACGGCACACATTGTGAAAACAGTGAGTTAAATTAACTTATAAAAAATCCCATTATGTATTGGATAATAAGAGACATATATTTGCTTTAAAACAAAATTCAAAAATAGAAATAAAAATAAGTACATCTGAAATCTTAACATAATATTATACAACTTCTGTTATCCTTGTCAACTTTCCTCATACTTAAACCAGCTAGTTATATCGGTAGAGCGAGATGCTAGTTTATGTCCGAGGTGTATACAGGCAAATATCCACAATAAAATAATGCACCCACTAGTCTGTTGCATTGCATATTATTGTGGTATTATCAGTTGATATATTGCAGTTGGTTACACACATCCTACCTTTATAATTTATAGTATAACCACATCTGAATGGGGCCACGGGTGAAGACTACTTTTATACATATGATCCAAATAATTTATGTGGATTTAGGCAGGGATGTTGCATTTTATTTGTGGGATCTGCTTTATTTTCTCTCATTATGTTCACTGTCGGATACCCGTTTAGGTTTGGACATTTCAAGATGGCGGCGCCCAGTGGACAGGATAAACGTTAAGTGTATATATTGTCTTCAAGCATCAATTAACGACATCTTTCGGTGATCCACCTTTAAACAGTTATGTAGGAATTTGTATGCCCAACGCCTACGTAACATTTTATGTATTGTCGTGGATAGATTAGGCTACCACACATCTTTGGAATGCAAAACCGGCGTTATTTTTGTTGTCTAACTCTGAAAAACGACCTTTGAAAATAAAAAAATGTTCAGGTTCAGATTCGCAATATTTCCGATGATTTTGTTCAAGTTCAGAAACAATTTTTGTTCAGGTTCGGACACATCAAAACCTCACCGAGAAGCGATTTATCCATGCCATATTTTTCCAAGTCGAGACAATTTTGTTTGTCAGAAGAGCAACAGAGTATAATGCCGCAACCAAAGAAACAATCTTGTTTGAACTGGAATGAATTCAAACTCTGGATATCATCCCTTTATTCTATTTCAATAAATACCACTCAGGTATACATTAGAACTCGACTAATTTGATGCTTACAACCAGCAACATAGCTCACACTGTCATAATATCAGTATGTGCATTTCTTCCATGTCAGGTATATCCCTAGCAACCATTGCTATCCACATAAATACTTGTGCTATATTTTAGTCAGGCTTACCATAACAATAACTTTGTTATATATGGAAGTTAGTTTGATAAAATTATCATAATATCAGCCATATGTGCATTTCTTCAATGCCGGGTAGTTGCCTAGCAGCCATTGCTAAGGAAGGCCATGTCGTGAACGCCTCCATATCATCTGAAAATGTTCAGTAGTGCATGAGGAACATACATGCCATAAATAAATAAAAACATGCCAGAAAATAAATAGGTAACCGATTGTGCCTGTTTTTATCAGAATTACACATCCTAGACCATGGACACCCTCCAATTTCGCATAAATGTGCGTTTGGCATTGTACATCAATTCGCATAAATGCACGTTTGGCATCAAAGGAGTTAAAGTCCGTTATAGGACACTATATGGATGGTTCTCGGACGTAAACTAGCATCTCGCTCCACCGATATAACTAGCTGGTTTAAGAACGGGGAAACTTGGAATACCATTTCCCCTACATCAATTTTTAAACTATAGCCTTTACGTCATCATTTTCCAGACTTAATCACCTCATTCTATTTGAATAGGATGCTTCATAACATTTCAATTTAAAATTATATTAAATATCGTGGTGAATGTACTGATTTGATTAACAATTATAACTGCTGGTATGACGGGAACTGTACTGATTTGATCAACAATTATAACTCTAATTTTGTAGACATAGATGATTGCTTGCCGAATCCATGTTGGTATGATGGGAACTGTACTGATTTGATCAACAATTATAACTCTAATTTTGTAGACATAGATGATTGCTTGCCGAATCCATGTTGGTATGATGGGAACTGTACTGATTTGATCAACAATTATAACTCTAATTTTGTAGACATAGATGATTGCTTGCCGAATCCATGTTGGTATGATGGGAACTGTACTGTCTATTAACCCATAGAGAGCCCCACACAGCCTGGAGCAGACGACACTATGTAGTGCATGCTTCCATCTGTGTGAGGCTCCCTGTGGGTTGATATGGCGGGTCACAAATAGTTAATGTGAGGGATTGGTGGACTATCATTCACGAGCATAAAGTAATATGATCATACGCTAGCGTGATTAACAAACCAAAGTAATATGATCATACGCTAGCGTGATTAACAAACCAAAGCAAAACCACTCACATGAGTTCACGAGCATAAAGTAATATGATCATACGCTAGCGTGATTAACAAACCAAAGCAAAACCACTCACATGAGTTCACGAGCATAAAGTAATATGATCATACGCTAGCGTGATTAACAAACCAAAGTAATATGATCATACGCTAGCGTGATTAATAAACCAAAGTAATATGATCATACGCTAGCGTGATTAACAAACCAAAGCAAAACCACTCACATGAGTTCACGAGCATAAAGTAATATGATCATACGCTAGCGTGATTAATAAACCAAAGCAAAACCACTCACATGAGTTCACGAGCATAAAGTAATATGATCATACGCTAGTGTGATTAATAAACCAAAGCAAAACCACTCACATGAGTTCACGAGCATAAAGTAATATGATCATACGCTAGCGTGATTAATAAACCAAAGCAAAACCACTCATAAAGTAATATGATCATACGCTAGTGTGATTAACAAACCAAAGCAAAACCACTAACATGAGTTCACGAGCATAAAGTAATATGATCATACGCTAGCGTGATTAATAAACCAAAGCAAAACCACTCACATGAGTTCACGAGCATAAAGTAATATGATCATACGCTAGCGTGATTAATAAACCAAAGCAAAACCACTCACATGAGTTCACGAGCATAAAGTAATATGATCATACGCTAGCGTGATTAATAAACCAAAGCAAAACCACTCACATGAGTTCACAAGCATAAAGTAATATGATCATACGCTAGCGTGATTAATAAACCAAAGCTAAACCACTAACATGAGTTCACGAGCATAAAGTAATATGATCATACGCTAGCGTGATTAATAAACCAAAGCAAAACCACTCACATGAGTTCACGAGCATAAAGTAATATGATCATACGCTAGCGTGATTAATAAACCAAAGCTAAACCACTAACATGAGTTCACGAGCATAAAGTAATATGATCATACGCTAGCGTGATTAATAAACCAAAGCAAAACCACTCACATGAGTTCACGAGCATAAAGTAATATGATCATACGCTAGCGTGATTAATAAACCAAAGCAAAACCACTCACATGAGTTCACGAGCATAAAGTAATATGATCATACGCTAGCGTGATTAATAAACCAAAGCAAAACCACTCATAAAGTAATATGATCATACGCTAGCGTGATTAACAAACCAAAGCAAAACCACTAACATGAGTTCACGAGCATAAAGTAATATGATCATACGCTAGCGTGATTAATAAACCAAAGTAATATGATCATACGCTAGCGTGATTAACAAACCAAAGTAATATGATCATATGCTAGCGTGATTAACAAACCAAAGTAATATGATCATATGCTAGCGTGATTAACAAACCAAAGTAATATGATCATACGCTAGCGTGATTAACAAACCAAAGTAATATGATCATATGCTAGCGTGATTAACAAACCAAAGTAATATGATCATATGCTAGCGTGATTAACAAACCAAAGCAAAACCACTAACATGAAGGTAGCTGTGGCTTTTTTCTTTCTTTCTTTTTTATCAAAATCAGTTTATTGATTCCCTGGTATTCCCTCCAAATAAGATTCACATAAGGCTATATTTCCCTGGTTAATTATCATTAATTAAAATCCATACACATTGGTTCGTCGAATGAATGGACCCCAATCGTAATAGGGATTGGTGGACTATCATTCACGAGCATAAAGTAATATGATCATACGCTAGCGTGATTAACAAACCAAAGCAAAACCACTCACACGAGGGTAGCTGTGGCTATAAACCACTAACATGAGGGTAGCTGTGGCTATAAACCACTCACACGAGGGTAGCTGTGGCTATAAACCACTCACACGAGGGTAGCTGTGGCTATAAACCACTCACACGAGGGTAGCTGTGGCTATAAACCACTCACACCAGGGTAGCTGTGGCTATAAACCACTCACACGAGGGTAGCTGTGGCTATAAACCACTCACACGAGGGTAGCTGTGGCTATAAACCACTCACACGAGGGTAGCTGTGGCTATAAACCACTCACACGAGGGTAGCTGTGGCTATAAACCACTCACACGAGGGTAGCTGTGGCTATAAACCACTCACACGAGGGTAGCTGTGGCTATAAACCACTCACACGAGGGTAGCTGTGGCTATAAACCACTCACACGAGGGTAGCTGTGGCTATAAACCACTCACACGAGGGTAGCTGTGGCTATAAACCACTCACACGAGGGTAGCTGTGGCTATAAACCACTCACACGAGGGTAGCTGTGGCTATAAACCACTCACACGAGGGTAGCTGTGGCTATAAACCACTCACACGAGGGTAGCTGTGGCTATAAACCACTCACACGAGGGTAGCTGTGGCTATAAACCACTCACACGAGGGTAGCTGTGGCTATAAACCACTCACACGAGGGTAGCTGTGGCTATAAACCACTCACACGAGGGTAGCTGTGGCTATAAACCACTCACACGAGGGTAACTGTGGCTATAAACCACTCACACGAGGGTAGCTGTGGCTATAAACCACTCACACGAGGGTAGCTGTGGCTATAAACCACTCACACGAGGGTAGCTGTGGCTATAAACCACTCACACGAGGGTAGCTGTGGCTATAAACCACTCACACGAGGGTAGCTGTGGCTATAAACCACTCACACGAGGGTAGCTGTGGCTATAAACCACTCACACGAGGGTAGCTGTGGCTATAAACCACTCACACGAGGGTAGCTGTGGCTATAAACCACTCACACGAAGGTAGCTGTGGCTTTTTTTTTTTTATCAAAATCAGTTTATTGATTCCCTCCAAATAAGATTCACATAAGGCTATATTTCCCTGGGTAATTATCATTAATTAAAATCCATACACATTGGTTCGTCGAATGAATGGACCCCAATCGTAATTTTGAGTATAAATTAGGCAAATCGTACTCCCGGGTAGTCTTGATCGACAGCTAGAGAATACATGGTTATAAACTATTAGTACCAACATCAAAGTGAAAATAGGTATACCTTGTTGAGATCAGAGGAACAGGAACCTTTTTAATGAATTTAACCAATATATTTCTTGACGCTGGGTGAGCACTACGGCTGAGATACTATACGGAGAAGTGTATCAAATGTATCTTCTGTTTTGTTCATAATTATGTGTCTCCTTTCGATTCCGGAAAATAGTGTATTTATGGATTATCACATGCATGTACTAGTATGTACTATATAGTCTTATGATAACAATAGTTTCTTATTAAATATATGTTCTTTCATTTTGCACAGTACCGCACTGTAAATTAAAGGCCCGCCTTCGCACAGTGGAACGGTAAATTCGTGATGACATTCTTATTATATTTCACATCAGGAATTCCAATCACTTTTCACTCATCCCAATGTGTGTAGACTGTCGTTACTATAGTGTCGTTATTTATTGTGTGTTAGTTTCTCAATAAAAGGTAAACTAACGATACGAATGAACTTACATTGTAATTCAATAGTCATAATTCTCATTTGCAATACCAGTAATCGAAAGACACAGTAACAAGATTTTCCAAATACCACATTAATACTTTAAGCCCACCGATCTACTGTGTGCTCGCAAAATTCAAAACAGCAGCGTCGTATTAGATCATAATTGTTAACGTCACAAAATCAGATATAGTCTATATACGACCCAAAGCATCCGGCTTTCGTTCATTATCAAACAGACTTCACATGAACATGTTAATCAATTGTTATTGTAAAACTAAGAGTCGGTCAGATTCGTTCCATGAAATATATGATGATGATGATGATGATGATGACGCGATTGCAACCAACAACGTTCTGCATTCAAGCTCCACAACTTGATTACATATATAAGTGTAAATGTACATGTATGGCAATATCGATGGAATTAAGCTTCCAGTTTAATATTCATATTCTTCCTGTAATAAAGAGACCACTTATTTTCCTCTCATTAATCCCCCCCCACCCCCCCCCCCCCCCCCCGGCCGATTTTGATATAGTTAACCTTTCTTTACTAAATGGATTCTGTTATTCATCTGGAGGGAGCAGAAGTGCCGAAGAATTCACATTAATTGGTGGGAAATGTTTAGGATAATAACTTAATAAGTTCAACAAACAATCTATGGCCAGCAGCCACTTGGATTTCACATTTTAACCCTTTACCCAACAGAACGGCCCTGTGCCAATGCATTCTCTTATATATGCGAGTCGACCATAGGTCGCCTCGCATATATAAGAGAATGCATTGGCTTAGCACATTAAAAATTATAAAATTGTTAAAGAATGTAAGAAAAAATGGTAAAAAGTGTTAAAAAAGATTTTTTTTAGGCCAATGCATTCTCTTATATATGCGAGGCGACCTATGGTCGACTCGCATATATAAGAGAATGCATTGGCACAGGGCATAACTGTAACTATCACAATGTGGTCAAGGAGCCGGTTCCAATGATATCCATATTTGTATGGTTCTATTGAGACAGACCGAAGATATTTTAGGCTGTTGAAGCTTTATTTGGCCGGTTTTGGTCGGTTTGTTGGGTAAAGGGTTAATTCATCAGCACACCCTGCAGATTTATTGGAGAAATGTTTGAAATGAAAATAATTTAAGCTACACAATACAATCCCTTTCTTTCTTTTTTTCTTCAGCATAAAATTAACGCCTCCCCGAGTTGAGCTACAGTGTCATTGACACTTTCTCTTTCAATTTTCCTCTTTTCAGTAACTGGTAACACAACGGCAACAACAGGTAAGATAAAAAATTCAAAAGATCTTTTTTTCAGACCTGAGGGTGAATCTAGTGATGCTATCCCTCATAGCCACCCCTTATCTGAAGTGTTGGCATGTTATACTTGGTATTAAAAACTGTTCTGATTTAATTACTAACGTTTATATCTATGGCATGAGGTGTCACCCCTGTCTTCCATGTCTATACACCCCTGCATTTGCTTGTTAGTAATACTCACATTGGCGGACAAATCATTGCCTTAAATGATCGGGAGTGCATAATTTGCCAATCAAGGTGTGCGCCACGAATACAATACACATGCCAATTGTAGTTATGATAGACCGTTTGAGCAGGCAACGACTTAAAGATCTTTACAGTAAATAAAGGTCGATCACCGGACCTCATGAGATAACTTCCATTGGTCGAGGGCTGATAGGCGTTTTATAAGCATGGATTATGATAGCTTCCCTTGTCTATAAATTGTCACCTCTCGATTATAACATGTCACATTGTGATCATAAATTTCCTCCAGTGCCAAAATAATTAGATTTTTTTTTTTTATACTTTTTTTCCATCATATCAAAAATTAAAATAAACCATCCAATGCGGGCCATTTATTTCAATGCGGCGGTGTCTGAGACTCAAATAATATTTTGTATTTGGCCTAATTTATATAATGAACCATAATAATATTTTTCTGATTTTCAGGAATGACTTCCACAATGAGTACCACAAGAGGTAAGTTGGAATATATAGATGATCGTATTTTCTGCGATACATTTTATTTATGGCAGCGTTTTTCTTGAAACCTGACTATAATTATCAGGATGCTGTCAATCAAAATGACAGATACGAACTGGAATCATAACTGTCCTCCAGATTTGTCCCTGAAAAACATAACTGAGTGCAGAATGAGGTCCCCAGAGAGTGAATTTAGTGTCATTATCACACACAGTGGGCCAGCATCACAAAATTTACCCTCTGAGGAGCTCAGTCTGCTTAGACCTCATATTCTGGGAAGTATCTATAATCTCAAAATAACATTGGTTTTAGTGCATAATCAAGGTTAACCCTTTACCCAACAAACCGGCCAAAACCGGCCAAATAAAGCTTCAACAGCCTAAAATATCTTCGGTCTCTCTCAATAGAACCATACAAATATGGATATCATTGGAACCGGCTCCTTGACCACATTGTGATAGTTACAGTTATGCCCTGTGCCAATGCATTCTCTTATATATGCGAGTCGACAATAGGTCGCCTCGCATATATAAGAGAATGCATTGGCTTAACACATATTAACGAGAGGCCGATCACGATCGGCAGATGTTTAACCCATACCTTGGCGATAGTGATCAGCTGTTGAAGCTTTATTTGGGCGTTTTTGGCCGGTTTGTTGGGTAAAGGGTTAAAGGAACATGTACTGCATGCCCATTTGAAATGATATTATGATACAATCTGGAAGCAAGTGCCAATTGTAGTCATGATAGACCGTTTGAGCAGGCAACGACTTAAAGATCTTTACAGTAAATAAAGGTCGATCACCGGACCTCATGAGATAACTTCCATTGGTCGAGGGCTGATAGGCGTTTTATAAGCATGGATAATGATAGCTTCCCTTGTCTATAAATTGACACCTCTCGATTATAACATGTCACATTGTGATCATAAATATCCTCCAGTGCCTTTCAATTGTTCTGGAGTTACAATTAGTACACCAGACTATGATGATCAGCTAATAATTTTCTTCAATGTAGTCACTATTTAATTTTCTATTTCACTATGTGTATACTTGATAGTCAGTCACAGAGATATGTTATGAGTTCATGTATGTTGCAATTAATGCTCAATATGTATGGACATGTTGGTAGAAATATACCAAAATAATTAGATTTTTTTTTTTTTTTTACTTTTACCTTTTTTCCATCATATCAAAAATTAAAATAAACCATCCAATGCGGGCCATTTATTTCAATGCGGCGGTGTCTGAGACTCAAATAATATTTTGTATTTGGCCTAATTGTTATTTATATAATGAACCATAATAATATTTTTCTGATTTTCAGGAATGACTTCCACAATGAGTACCACAAGAGGTAAGTTGGAATATATAGATGATCGTATTTTCTGTGATACATTTTCTTTATGGCAGCGTTGTTCTTGAAACCTGACTATAATTATCAGGATGCTGTCAATCAAAATGACAGATACGAACTGGAATCATAACTGTCCTCCAGATTTGTCCCTGAAAAACATAACTGAGTGATGACAGCTGCAAATGTTAAAAACAGGAAAATTCCCCCTCATCCCCTTATTTATGAGTCTTATTCCCTTATTTATGAGGGGAAGAGAGGAATTCTTTGAATACGAGAGCAGGGGCTGGTCCAGGAATATAGTTTTTGTACCCTTTAGGTCTTAGCAGGCATATCTACAGAATATCCTGAAGTCCGCAGGTCATGAGGGGGGGGGTACAGGGGTTCTCTCCCAGGACATTTTTGAAAATCCAATGCTCTGAGAGTGAATCTGGGGTGTCTTGAAGCCTTATATTGTGCTAATCATATTGGTAAATTTAGTCATATTTTAGATAGCAAATTCTTAATTGTTAGTGATTTTCTGTATGCATCATTGCATGCTCAGTGCTGTGATATAGAGGATCTCACATGAGTTTCTATTTTATACGGAATTTATCAACCGAGTTCACTAAATTCGATTTGAGCCGAGGTTTACCGAGGCTCATATAGAATTTAGAGGACGAGGTTGATAAATTACATATAAAATAGGACGAGTGTGAGATACTTTTTATCACATGATCAAATAAACCCGAAGCAACGCGAAATATTCATCGAAAACAACAATCATAAACTACAGCGATCGCAAGTTATTTGAAGAACGCCGTGACGTCATCGCACGCGCTGATATTAAACGTGTCTATTACCGATAATTATGAAACTGCTTTTATGACCAAATTATGTGATAAAATTAAATGTTATGAGACCGAATTGAGTTTGAGTAAGTTGGGTGAGTAGCAACAATGTACAACACCCTGAACTATTTTGTTTATTAGAAGTTCTGTATCACTTTGAATGGTTTACCATTTTCCTACCAATATGTATATAACTATTGTCATTGATTGAAAATATATATTCTACCTACCCTGTCTGAATAATATGGGTGGGAGAGTAGAAACCAAATTTTTATAAATATTACCTTTGGATTTATAATAGTTACCAGACAGAAATGTATATAAGAACTAAATTTGTTCATTTTCTGTCACACCTCGGAATAACGACAAAAAAGCTTCCGGATTACGTTCGTTAAAACACGTTGAATCATCGGTAAATCTTACAATCAGTACTATGTTAACCTAAAACTATGAACTAATTTGCCATTTTTCTGTTAGCTGGTACATAACTTATTTATTGATCATCCGGGTGGGGGCATATTTACAATTCCGATTCATCATGGCCTAATTTATTCCGTGTTTTTAAAAACCTCTACCAGTAAGTTTGTGAATTTTCCGCATTCTGCATTGTGAATGCTAAAAATTTAGATTTCCATTGTTTTTGGCAAAAAAGTCCTACTAATTATAACATGCCCATTCTCTATTATAAAATCTAATGATAGAATATCATCTGACCTAAATCAACTGGGAGGAAGGTCATTATTCATGGTCGATATCTACAAAGTAAATTATTTTTGGGTGCCCAAACTCCGGACTCCCAAACCCAGTATACCGGTGTAACACGTCATCTCCCCCCAGGATATCTTCCCCCGCGGGGGAAGATATCCTACACCAGGTTGGAAATACAGTAATGCTCCAAGTAATCGACTTCTTAACCACAGCAGAATTATGGGTAACTTTTCAGGATTTAGTCGGAAATATGGCTTGTTGCCATTCATTGGAAAGCTCTTCCCGTGAGCCATATTTCCGACTAAATCCTGAAAAGTTACCCATAATTCTGCTGTGGTTAAGAAGTCGATTACTTAGAGCATTACTGTAGGCCTAGACCAGCCCTTGGGAGGGGGAAGAAATTGGAGGGATTAGACTTCCATTCCTGTTTCCCTCCCATCCATTCACCAGTTTTTTTCTATGTTGGTATAGTGATTTCTCACTCATGGTCTTCGACCACATCACATGGTCAGTCATCCAATGGGAAAATTGTCAACATGTCATTGACCTCTGATCTCGCAATTTAAAGGTACTCAATCCGATTAAGCACCCCTAAATTACTATTTCTTTGGCTTCGGGGGTAAAAAATATTTGATTTGAGTCGAGGAACCCACCCTTCAAAGCTCAGAGTGATCAGATATCGATTTTTGAAGTTTGTTATTTTTTGAGATGTGGTCCACTTTCACGCGCTCAAACGGACAAATTACAGACAAATTGCAGGTGTATGATGGATAACTCTAAAATCAAGTAGTTATTATGTAATTTGTCCGTTTGAGCGTGTGGATGTGGACCACATCTAAAAAAATAACAAACTTCAAAAATCGATATCTGATCACTTTGAGCTTTGAAGGGTGGGTTCCGAAGCCAAAGAAATAGTAATTTAGGGGTACTTAATCGGATTGAGTACCTTTAAATATAACCAACCATGAAACAGTCTGTCATGTGATCGGCTGTTTATATAGATTGGATTCTGCCTTGAAATGATCTGTTATGTCATCAACCAATGAAATCGCACATGTCATTAACCAATGAAATAGAGGAAATCTCATCAATACAATCTATTTTAAACCATAGATCTAGAGACGTACATCTGATAGGATTTTCTTCAGCTTTTCAGAGACTGAGTATTACAAGCCTGCAAATAGTGTGTCTGTCATTTGCAGAGTGAGGTCCCAATGGGTGAATTTAGTGACGCTATCATGCATGGCAGGCTTGCATCACCAAATTCACCCTCTGAGGTCCTCATTCTGCTTAGCCCTCAACTGCTATGGGAGACCTAGGATCAGATTGAAGTTCCCCAGTTGGGAGTTGGTGATGTTCACCCATTAGTCACCTCGAGTATGCATTTTATCTTCTGCAATTAGGGGATACAGAAACTTCTCAGAAGGGATAAGGTAACTAAAACATTGTTAAATTGTGATTATAGATACTTCCCAGGAGATGAGGCCTAAGCAGAATGAGGTCCCCCGAGGTTGAATTTAGTTATGATGGACCACTGTGTGGGATAGCTTCACTAAATTCACCCTCTGGGGACCTCATTCTGCAAATGACAGACACATTATTTGAAGGCTAGTTTTCTGGTAGAGTTGGAAGAAGTCCACACAAATATAATAAGAACTGGTTGAACTATGTGGATATGTGGCTAAACAACGTAGTCAAGTCTGTCTGACATTTGCAGAATGAGGTCCCACAGAGGGTGAATCTAGTGACACTACCCCCACAGTGGGCTAGCACCACCAAATTCACCCTCTAGGGGACCTCATTCTGCTTAGGCCTCATCTTATGGGAAGTATCCATAGTATCAAATTAACGTAAAACAAAATAATACTTTTTCCCTTCTGTTCAGTTTCAATGTCCCCTAATTTGCAGAAGATAAATTACATAATCAAGGTGACCAATGGATGAACATCACAAACTTCAACTGAGGAACTTTAATCTGATCCTAGGTCTCCCATAGCACTTGAAGCCTAAGCAGAATGAGGTTCCCAGAGGGTGAATTTGGTGATGCTAACCCGCTGTTCTGGGAACCTCATTCTGCAAATGTCAAACACACTATATACAGGCTTGGATAATAGCCTTTACATTGAATCAGTTTTTGGGGTTTTAAGATATAGACGGAACACAACGCGCATCTTAATCGAGTATCTTTTATCGAATGCGCATGGCGCAAGGATATATTTTGCGAGAGCGTATAGCTCAAGCGAAATGTAACTATGCGCCATCCGCAACGAATTCGATAAAAGATTCGAGATTATGATGCATGTTGTGTTCTGTATTTATTGTACACTGTTGTGTCAGATAAATTAAATCCATTACTGTCACCTTCATTGAAACAATGACTACCTTTATTGTGATTTAACTATGATGAATAATCAGTAATTTTCAGGTCATCACCCGAATCGGATTGTTGACGTTTAATGTACGTCATCTTTCTTGGCGACATCGTCAACAAGAATAGTTCCGGCTTGTTTTCCACTAGAGGTATACACTAATATGTATTCAATGGCTCATATTCCGTTGAATACATGTGCCCCGTGTAAATGGGTGTGGAATAAATTCTTGTATTTCCACTGGAAAATGGCCCTAACATCAACATTTGAGCTATACTGGCACACAACCCATGTTCATCCTAACATAAACAATACTGGCACACAACCAGTGTTCATCCTAACATCAACAATCCAGCTATACTGGCACACAACCAGTGTTCATCCTAACATCAACAATCCAGCTATACTGGCACACAACCAGTGTTCATCCTAACATCAACAATCCAGCTATACTGGCACACAACCCATGTTCATCCTAACATCAACAATCCAGCTATACTGGCACATCCAGTGTTCATCCTAACATCAGCTATACTGGCACACAACCTGTGTTCATGCTGGGCCCAACAATCTTTTGTTTTTTTTTGTCAATATAAAAAAACTTGGGCCAAATTAAATCATTTTCTGGTCTCACAATGAATATTTTTGTTTTATTTAACATCTAACATTCCTCATAATTATGTCCATACCTTCAAATACTGTGTCCAGACTTCTTTAATCCCACCACCATTGTTACTTGACAATATACCACTACCCACCATCTACCATTCAGCCTTAAGGCAGACACAGGATTCATTAGTGTTAATCCTCATTACTGTTTGTTTTTTGTTTTTTTTTGTTTTGTGATACCCATAAACATATGAGCAGAGGGATGCTCGTATCCCGGTTCCACAGTAGAGGCACCCCTGTCTTGGATTCCGGTAGTGGAACATCACTAATGGTATCCAGAGCAGTCTACATTGCGGCAGTTTACAAATGTCATGATAAGAGTAACAAAAACATAGAATATACCAGTCTAGACTACCTTGGATTAATCGCTCTTTATCATATTCTCGTATAAAAACCAACTAAAAACGCAGACGCTCTTTATCCATGATGTGGCATATTCGCCGGAAACGAATCAACAACGTGTATAACTCATGTTAAAATTGGTCGGGCGGATTCCAAATCCTAACTTTACCCGTTTATTAGTCCAGTAAATTTCCAGACCAAATTCCAGCCAATTCAGTTGAACCCACCAAACACCTCATAGGGAGATGAACAAGGGAGAGAATACCAACAAAATGGGGCCATAGCTATATATGTTCGAAGTTGGCCAGCGGTCCCAGAATATAAACCCGACCTGTCTCTGTATATAGTATACCCAAATACCAAAATTACATGTTATCCAGTTGATACTATATAAAGTTATAATCCATAAGTCAAAATCGAGTAGATGGATGGACAGACCGACAGACGGACAGATTAATAATATAATGCGTCCATATTCTTTTTAAATTTAAACATATGTTGCACGGGGAGTTTGAGTTTCCGATATTATGCATCACATCTAATGGTATTAAACAATACATACACATGTTTATGCATGCATGCTTAGGGTGTAAATTCCAGATAATCGTAACAATCATGCTTAATATACATAATTTGCATATAAACCGTCGAAAACCGCTTTTTGGGTGGTATTGTATGATTATGGAGCCAATTATCAGAAAGTAACTACACTGTTACAAGAGGTAAACATTGCGTTGTTGATTATTCACACTATCGTGGCAAGGTTGTTTTGTTATCTTGTCATCGGAGGTACCGTTGTTCATATAGGGAGGATAGCCCATATACTATACCTGTTATTGAAACATAGCATTTGAAGGATTAAGAACCGTTTGCATACAATGTTATATGCAGACAGACCCAGGAGAAAATATAAGTGTTTATATATAGGAGGGACTTAATTTAGTATGTCTATATATACATATACACATTAAACAACACAATTAATGAATATTTTTTTTTAATTTAACATCTAACATTCTATATAATTATGTCCGTATTGTGTCCAGACTTCTTTAATCCCACCAATGTTACTTGACAATATACCACTACCCACCATCTACCATTCAGCCTTATGACAGACACAGGATTCATTAGTGTTAATCCTCATTACTGTTTTATTACATTGTTTGATAGTGCACCACCATGAGTGCCTTTTGTTACCCATTAAGCTGTATCACCTAATCAATTAGCAGATGATCATACTATAAATTTGATTCGCACATCGCTCCTGTTACAAAATAGATTGGGGTTTTTTAAGTAGATTTCCGATGATGGGGTAAAAAAAATTGGTCATTTGCAGCGTGAACCCTGCACACGACATCATGATGTCATTCAGCAGTGAAGAAGTTAATTGTTTATTTGAATCCTTATGTATGAATCCTTGAATACGCATGATTACTACAGGATTAATGTCCCTAAAATATTGCCGTTTTCATGTGGCAACATGATAGAAACATATGATCTATTTCACAATATGTAACATCAGTTTCAATCTCTTCCTGTTTTTGGTTAGTCCATAATTATAAATAGGAAGTGAAACATTAACACAAATATCAACTTATTGTTTATTAATCTTGATAGAGTTCCAAAAGACTGCCTACTTTGGTGGAGTTACGGCCCTTAATTTATTCCTTTTAATGAATTTTTATCATGATAGCACAATAACTTTGACAAGGTTGGTTCAAGGGGGGAATAGTTGGTATGTCAGTCTTCTTAAATAGTGTTATGCCGGTGTATGATAGCCAGTTATGACTAATTGATTATTAATACTAAGTTTTGCGCAGCAACCACAACAAGCATGAGTTTCATGTGTCTGTCATTTGCAGAATGAGGTACCCAGAGGGTGAATTTAGTGACGCTATTCCGCATAGTGGGCTAGCATCACTAAATTTACTACCTGGGGACCTCGTTCTGCTTAGGACTCAGATTCTATTTCTTTTTTAGTTTGTTTTCTCTATATACCAGATTGGCAGACATTACATTGCATACACAAGGTTCCCAATAGGTGTACATAACAATATTCACCATTTGGGAACTTCAATCTGAGTCTATGTCTCCCATAGCAGAGGAGGCCAAAGCAGAATGAGGTCCCCAGAGGGTGAATTTGGTGATGCTAGCCCACTATGCGGGACAGCGTCACTAAATTCACCATCTGGGGACCTCATTCTGCAAATGACAGAAACACTAAATTCAGGCTTGTACCACAAACACGTATCTCTGATGAGAATTCTTTTTATGTTGTAACTTGTTTCACTCGAAGAAACAAATGATTTATGGAATAACAACTACGAATTATATAAACGAAGATTTAATCTAGAAATTCAGGTTAACAATTGCTTCACATAAATTGTGCACATCATATATATGTTGTTATCATTATATAATCACAAAAGACCTGTAATACTATAAACGTGGATCATATTAACTTTATTCTCATATGTATTGATCAACTTTTTCAAAAGCCAATATATAATCGAACAAGAGGTATGCTGTGGCGTGGCATTTTCCCCCGACCGTAGCAATTTGGATTAAGCATGGACGAAACTGCGGATATCCGAGGAGGTCTATATGACCATTCCAAAAGAAGTTCGTACAGAAATGTTGACTAAAAACCACAAAACAAGCGATCCGGAAACCCAAAAACAAGCGAAAATTCAAATTTTCTAAGTTGAAAAATGGCCATAACTCTGGCAATAATCATCAGATCATACCCAAATTCGCACTTGACATGTATTTTCATATAACTGATCCACAAAAATACGGGATTTGCAATCGTACCACCAAAGCTCACGCTATCATCTGGAAACCTAAAAAAACAAGAGAAAAATAGAATTTTCTAAGTAAAAAAAGGGCCATAACTCTGGTGAAAATGGGTGGACAAAACCCGCGCTATGCACGTAGCTGTTCCCCCATGCTGCTCTATCACCATACCAAATATCAGCTAAATCTGCCCAGCGGTTGCTGAACAATAATGCAAAATGTTTGTACGGACGGACGGACGGAGACGTCGACTATATACCCGCTGACTTTTCAAGTCGGGGGCATAATAATTATCTACGTCACAAAATTTGTGCTCATTAGAAGATGAATGTAGAATGAGCACTAAAATCTTGATTGCGTGCAAGCACACCTTAGAACAATCAAGAAACCCGTGCTGAATCTAGTCAAATATCAATCAACGCTTATCACGCGTGAACCACGATCGCCAATCACCCAGATGTGCCCCATCGATCTAGCCCCCGAATATTTCCATTAACACCCTTATCTCCAAATAATTCTTCGTTGAACTTCAATAAGTGAGGGTCAGAGCAAAATAATTGTTCTTTACCAGAATCAATCGAGTCGAAGACGAGATTTATGCTGGTAAAGAACTATTCGGGTGCTCTTACCGACTACATAATGCAATCAACTGGAAATGTGCTGTTGGGCGTGTTTTGACCACGATGCACAATCTGTGCGCTGGCCGCGATTGGACACAATCGCCCATTAGCCACATCAAACAACGTGATTAACATGATCGCCGTTGAATGTGAATACATATGTCCGAAACAACACGGACTAGCCCCAGTTTGAAGCGCCTGTGCGATTTGTCTGTTATGAGTTGCGTGTGCCTAACACTGGGATAATCACTTAACTATTCATTCGCCAGCCTTTGGAATTGGTGTGCTTTACCAAAAATCAGGGAACGATTGTAACAATGGGATTGTGCTCTAAAGTATTTTTATTTTATTTTTTCAGCTCGGCCTCCCATCTTCGTGAAACCACTGTATGAATGCTCGAGAAACTACAAAAATAGATACCATCAGAGCCAAATTGATATGGCAGAAATAATCCGAGATCTCACCATACAGATAAATATGACATCGGCTTATCGTCGCACGAAAATATCAGTGATGGAGTATCGTGCATCTGTGATTGTAGCTGGTTCATTTGCTATTGTTTTCATAGGATGTGTATTTGGAACCATTGTTGTTTTTGACATTTTGGGGATTCTTATTGACAAAAGGTCTGTTATTCCAACATACTGATGAATTTTGACCTCACAAATCATGGACCATTTTATAGTTATATAGGTTGACCAGGTAAGTGATTGTCTGACAAGATGACACATCTGTCCGGGTCAACGAAAATCACACCTAGCCCTCCGGAATGACAATAACAAGTCAGAACGGAGCACTGCATGGCTGACGGACCATACAGCCTTTCTCTTTGTCAAAATAGGTATAGTGAAAGAGATAATATGGCTTAGAACCTATCCGTCATATCATTTCCCCGTATAATGAAGGTGGTACATAAATGAATGGATGTCAATAGAAAGGGGATGTCTGCTGGGCATATAAAAGAAGATTTGAGGCTAAATATAATATTTACCAAGGTCCCAATTTCTTGCAGACAAATTGCTCCTCGTTCTAATGACATGAATTTTGAAGTGGAATTAAGCTGGATCCTGGAGCGGTTTAATGGAATTTTGAAAATAGTTTTTATTTTCAAAAGTAGAATTCAGACAATTTTGGAAATTACTCTCACTGAAATGAAAAGATGCCAGAACGTGCATGTCACATTACATTTTTACTAAAACAGGTTACCTGACTGATACTGGACTCATTAAAGATGGTCTATCTCTTCCAATAACAAGTTTTATATAGTTTCCTGGGTATAAAATAATAAATATGAATTGAAGACCCCCTATCAATTAATATGGATTTTATTTCGAATTTTCTGGTATACTAGTAATATATACAATCAATTTGGGATATTTTATACCTCGTGGTGTGTAGCAAGCGGGAGAACTCTATCTTTATCTGAGATCGCGTGAAAGCATCGTGACTGTCTGTTCTAAAAATAGTAATTAAATAATGTACCTGTTGATTATCGCATTATATAAGAAAATATTCATATAAAATCAATATTAAGTGATAGAAGCGTTTCCGCATGAAAATATCAGTGATGGGGTATCACACATCTATGGTAGTAACTGTTTCATTTGCTGTTGCTTTCATAGGATGTGTATTAGGAATCATAGTGTATTTTGACATTATACCGTTTCTTATTAACAAAAGGTCTTTTATTCCAAAATCACAATTTTGACATCTTACTGTATAAAACATTTTAGAAGTACTTGTTTTGAAACTGAAACCATTCCAATAGCTTTGTTTTTTTATTCAAAATTGAAAGCTTGCCAAAAATATTCATATCATATCATTGCCTTCATGTTTGTTTCAAATTTCAATCCTATTGTTAAATCTTCATATTGTTGATATATATAAACAACCCCAAATATTCATATTTTTTCGTAAATTTTAAACTCAGTTCAAATCATTTTGTTGTAGATTTAAGGTTCAAAGTAAAATCCTCATGTTGCTGTATATTTAAATCCATCCAAAAATATTCATGTTTGCTGCATACAGTCAAACTTCAAAAGCATGAATACTTGGGCGGTGGGTTGGGCCCTGCGATTTGGGTGTTTACAGTCAAATCTAATCTCGAATCAAATCGGGGGTGAGATTTGCAAATTTTAATTTTGATTGAATATATACATGAGCCAAACCTAGGTATCAAAATACCAGTTACAGGCAACTTTGGTAACATAAAACCAGTTTTGTGATTCTGGGAAATATAGTGCACAAAACCATGGGATAAAGCCCAATTAACCCTTTCAGTGCCAGGGGCTGATTTCATCGGCCATAATTTACGGTCTGTAGAGTGGCCCTAAAAAAAATAAAAATAAAAAAAACAAACATTTTTTTTTAGATTTTTTTCTTTATTTTGGGTTGAATTTTTTTTGGGTATGCTGAAGCAGTATGCTTAAGCATGCTATAGCGAATTTAAAAACAAACTGGATAAAACCTTAGGGGCATGTTATAACTCAAAACTATCACAAAGTATTCATAGTAATAATTTTGATGCCCATGAAAAACGTAAGATTCCCTGGCACTTTTTTAAAAGTGCCAAAATAAGTCTGTTAAAGAATATAAGAAATAATTATTAAAATTGTAAAAAATTGTAAAAAATAATAACAAATGATGAAAAATTGTTAGGCCAATGCATTCTCTTATTTATGCGAGGCGACCTATGGTCGACTCGCATATATAAGAGAATGCATTGGCACAGGGTATATTGGTTGATACAAAAATCGGACCTGGCACTGAAAGTGTTAAGGAGCATTACTACATGTATGTGTACTGGGGCAAAATTTGCAATCACAAGGGCGTCATATAGCCCACTGGCGAACAGCTAGAAATTTCAGTTGCAAAAACTCTTCTCATCTTCGCTTTTGTTTCGAAAATCAAGAACATTGTAAGTCTGCAATTACATTTCAAGAATGCATTGACAAACATATATCCGATTAATCAAACAATACTTTGTTTGAGTATATGCCACGGATACACATGTGAGTATAATACAGAAACTGCATACATCTCGCGTGAGTATATGTCTTGGATAAATGCAGGAGTATAATACATCTTGCAAGAGTATATAGTGTGGATACACGCGTGAGTATAATACACAAAAGCTTCTTGCATCTCGCATGAGTATACGGCATGGATACACATGTGAGTATAATATAGAAGCTTCGTACATCTCGCATGAGTATATGGCATGGATATTTGCGAGAATATCTTACACAAGCTTCGTACATCTCACATGAGTATATGGCATGAATACACAGGTGAGGATAATACACAAGCTTCGTACATCTTGTATGAGTATATGGTGTGGATACACGCATGAGTATAATACACAAGCTTCATACATCTTGTATGAGTATATGGTGTGGATACACGCGTGAGTATAATACACAAAAGCTTCTTGCATCTCGCATGAGTATATGGCATGGATACACATGTGAATATAATATAGAAGCTTTGTACATCTCGCATGAGTAGATGGCATGGATATTTGCGTGAATATCATACACAAGCTTCGTACATCTCACATGAGTATATGGCATGGATACACTGGTGAATATTATTCACAAGCTTCGTAAATCTCACATGAGTATATGGCATGAAATTACACAGGTGAGGATAATACACAAAAGATTTTTACATCTCGTGTGAGTATATGGCACGGATACATGCTTGAGTATAATACACAAGCTTCGTACATCTCATGTGAGTATATGTATGGCATGGATACACATGTGAGTATATTATACAAGCTTCATATATCTTATGTGCGGATACACGCGTGAGTACAACACACAAGCTTCGTACATCTCACGTGAGTATATACTTGCAGATACACATGTGAGTACAATACACAAGCTTTGTACATCTCACATGAGTATATAGTTGCAGATACACGCATGAGTATAATACACAAGCTTCATACATCTCAGGTGAGTATATGGTGTGGATACACGCATGAGTATAATACACACGCTTCATGTCTCGCCGCTGATGCTCTTGTTTGTGATACTATCGTACTCTCGATTTGATTTACAAAGTGTAGTATGGTGCCAAGATACAAAGTGGATTTTATCCCAACCAATCTCAATTTATTTAAAGGCCCACTTAATTTCCGAATGCCCAGATCACATCATATACAACATATTCCATATTTTATACCGTTTGGAAGAGGATCCAAAAATATATATATTTCACCAGGATACAGAACAGCTGAGGCCAAGTAGTGTCCACCAAGTGATAGAGATTCTAATAGTGTCCACCAAGTGATAGAGATTCTAAGATTCACCCCCTAATAGTGTCCACCAAGTAATATAGATTCTAATAGTGTCCACCAAGTGATAGAGATTCTCAGATTCACCCAAAGACTTCCCCTGTTATTAACCGTAGAATACATCATAATTCACAACAAAGAGATAGAGTTATTTCCCTTCCATTGAGAATAATAAACTGGCAGTGCAGACAGATCGAAATTAATCACAGAACATGTCGGTACCTTGACAAAAACAACATATTGAAAGTTTATTCGACCGGATAAGTTGATAATACAATGTTTGGAAGCTTCCTCTTTCAAATGATAAAAATATAGATTATGTTGTATATTTTGTGATTATGGGATCTGGAGATTCGAAAATTAAGTGGGCCTTTAGTCGAACATAACCCAAACTCAAAGTTTACCTTGACTTAATTGCAGTGATTGAAGTTTGACTGTTTCTAAACTTCATCTAATATCATTCATGTTTGTTGTAAATTCAATAGTCATCTCAAAATACCAATATTTGGTTTAAATTTAAAGTTTAAAACCATCACAAAACATTAATGTTTGATTTAACTTTTCCATGTCCCCATCCATAAATATTTGTGACAATTATAATAATATGGCTGATGTGCCCGACTTCGTTTTGGCTATTTAGGGATTTCTTTGTGATCGCATATCTGGGCAGAATATATTGTTCGATCGGTCCAGAAACAAGCCTATATGAGCGTATATGAGTGAGGTCAAGGTCAAGGACATGGTGGCATGTGAAATTGGACCCGCCCATATTTTTCCTGGGATCATGACTCAGAGGCTAGGCTGTACCGATATCATAAGTTGAACTTATTTAATGCTCCACCAGCGCAGCTCATGGCATGATACATGTGTGAGTATAATACACAAGCTTCGTACATCTCACATGAGCATATGGCATGATACATGTGTGAGTATAATACACAATCTTTGTACATCTCATGTGAGAATATGGCATGATACATGTGTGAGTATAATACACAAGCTTTGTACATCTCATGTGAGTATATGGTGTGGATACATGTGTGAGTATAATACACAAGCTTCATACATCTCACGTGAGTATATGGTGTGGATACACGCATGAGTATAATACACAAGCTTCATGTCTCGCCGCTGATGCTCTTGTTTGTGATACTATCGTACTCTCGATTTGATTTACAAAGTGTAGTATGGTGCCAAGATACAAAGTGGATTTTATCCCAACCTATCTCAATTTATTTAAAGGCCCACTTAATTTCTGAATGCCCAGATCACATCATATACAACATATATTCCATATTTTATACCGTTTGGAAGAGGATCCAAAAATATATATATTTCACCAGGATACAGAACAGCTGAGGCCAAGTAGTGTCCACCAAGTGATAGAGATTCTAATAGTGTCCACCAAGTGATAGAGATTCTAATAGTGTCCACCAAGTGATAAGAGATTCTAAGATTCACCCCCTAATAGTGTCCACCAAGTGATAGAGATTCTAATAGTGTCCACCAAGTGATAAGAGATTCTAAGATTCACCCCCTAATAGTGTCCACCAAGTGATAGAGATTCTAATAGTGTCCACCAAGTGATAGAGATTCTAATAGTGTCCACCAAGTGATAGAGATTCTAATAGTGTCCACCAAGTGATAGAGATTCAAATAGTGTCCACCAAGTGATAAGAGATTCTAAGATTCACCCCCTAATAGTGTCCACCAAGTGATAGAGATTCTAATAGTGTCCACCAAGTGATAAGAGATTCTAAGATTAACCCCCTAATAGTGTCCACCAAGTGATAGAGATTCTAATAGTGTCCACCAAGTGATAGAGATTCTAATAGTGTCCACCAAGTGATAGAGATTCTAATAGTGTCCACCAAGTGAGAGAGATTCTAATAGTGTCCACCAAGTGATATAGATTCTCAGATTCACCCAAAGACTTCCCCTGTTATTAACCGTAGAATACATCATAATTCACAACAAAGAGATAGAGTTATTTCCCTTCCATTGAGAATAATAAACTGGCTGTGCAGACAGATCGAAATTAATCACAGAACACACGTCGGTACCTTGACAAAAACAACATATTGAAAGTTTATTCGACCGGATAAGTTGATAATACAATGTTTGGAAGCTTCCTCTTTCAAATGATAAAAATATAGATTATGTTGTATATTTTGTGATTATGGGATCTGGAGATTCGAAAATTAAGTGGGCCTTTAGTCGAACATAACCCAAACTCAAAGTTTACCTTGACTTAATTGCAGTGATTGAAGTTTGACTGTTTCTAAACTTCATCTAATATCATTCATGTTTGTTGTAAATTCAATTGTCATCTCAAAATACCAATATTTGGTTTAAATTTAAAGTTTAAAATCATCGCAAAACATTAATGTTTGATTTAACTGTTCCATGTCGGGAGCTGCACTGGTGCAGCATTACAGATCCTGTGCAAGTGCATTCTCTTATGTATGCGAGTTTCCCATAGGGAGTCTCGCATATATAAGAGAATGCACTGGCTTACAAGGTCATGGTAAATATTGCTAGGCCATTGCATTCTCTTATACCTGTATATGCAAGGCTCCATATTGGAGATATATAGAGAATGCATTCGCACAGGGTTTTCTCAAAATTTCAAAGAAGCTCCAGACATATTGCTGAATTCATGTTTTAGATTAAACGTAATCCCATACCTTCATGTTTGTTGTAAATTTAAAATACTCATGTTTTTTTGGTGTATTTATACCCCATCCAAAACTATTTGTGACAATTATAATAATTTGGCTGATGCGCCCGACTTCGTCTTGGCTATTTAGGGATTTCTTTGTGATCGCATATCTGGGCAGAATATATTGTTCGATCGGTCCAGAAACAGCCTATATGAGCATATATGAGTGAGGTCAAGGTCAAGGACATGGTCGCATGTGAAATTGGACCCGCCCATATTATTCCTGGGATCATGACTCAGAGGCTGTACCGATATCATAAGTTGAACTTATTTAATGCTTCACCAGCGCAGCTCCCGTCATGAAGGGGTTCATTCACAAGTCATTCATTTGTGGGTAATATCGGACCTGCATTCATTCGTGGGTAATATCGGACCTGCATTCATAATTTATTTGTTTTATGTGATTTTGACTTGCTGTGATATTTTTATTAGAGATATTCTGTTATTTATACTGTGATATTGTTTAAAGGGACTAATGCCTTTGAAGTGGGGTCATGCAAAATATCATAAAAGTCTGAAACAATTAACATCAACAAGTACATCCAAGCCTTGATATAGTGTGTCTGTCATTTCCAGAATGAGGTCCCCAGAGGGTGAAATTATTGACGTTATCCTGCACGGTGGGCTAGCATCACCAAATTCACCCTCTGAGAACATCATTCTGCTTAGACCTCAACTGTATGGGAGACCTAGGATCAGTTTGAAGTCCCCCAGTTGAAGCTGGTGATGTTCACCCATTAGTAACCTCAATGATGCATTTTATCTTCTGCAAATTAGGGGATATAGAAACTGAGCAGAAAGGAAAAAGTAACAAAATACAACGTAAATTTGGGACTATAGATACTTCCCAGAAGATGAGGCCTAAGCAGAATGAGATCCCCATAGGGTGAGTTTGGTGATGCTAGCCCACTGTGCGTGATAGCATAATTAAATTCACCCTCTGGGGACCTCATTCTGCAAATGACAGACACACTATATCCAGTCTTGAGTTCATGACTAAATAGATTGACTTTGTTCTTATTTTCATTAATAACTCTCCGATAATGATATTTTGTTATGTAAACATTAGTCTTAGAGTGGAATAAGTGATATCACTAACTCGCGGTGAATCCGCCATGAATCCGCCATTTTGGTCTCCGAAGGTCAAAGTTAAGAAGTAGCATCTATTTTTAGCATATGGCTCCAGTCTGGGAATTCCCAAAATAAAATGGCAAAAGTTCGTTTCACAATCGCATGGGCGACAACTTCATGAACCAAATTAAACAATCACCCTGGTTACATACAATATATGTAGGTTTCGCGCAGTAGATGGATTGAGTGTATCACGTATATGCTTTTTGCGTGTTTTTTTTCGCAAATACTCGCTATTTATCAGTAAATTAACTGAAATTATGTCGTCAAATGTTGATAAAAATGCTCGCGCTGTCGATGTTTACAAAAGAATGCTACTTCTCAACTTTGACCTTTTACCGGCTTTTACCGGTGGGTTGGATAAAAAGCTAGGAATCGGACCATATGGAACCATCGGCCATCTTGAAAATCGCGAACCAGTAATAAGGCTTATTACTGATAAAAGTCCAATAAGATACCAAAGTTTAAAGGTACTCAACCCGTAAAGAGGGTCCCCATCTCAACAGATTCCAACAACAACAATCCGATCAGAGGGTCCTATATTACTATTTCTTTGGCTTTGGGGGTAAAAAATATTTGATTCGAGTCGAGGAACCCATCAAACAAAGCTCAGAGTTATTAGATATTGATTTTTGAAAATTCTTATGTTCTCGAGATGAGTACCAATAACTGCCGTCAATTTGGTAACCTGCTCGAGATTTTACGCCAAAATTCTATTCAAACAGACAAGGATGGATAACTCTATAATCAAGTGGGTAATAATAACGAATTTTTGATTGTCTTCTGGGCCAGAAAGAATTCCCGATAATGAAAAATAATAGATTTCTAAAATCGATATCTAACAAATCTGAGCTTTGATGGGTGACTTCCTCGACTCGAATCAAATATTTTTGACCCCCGAAGCCATTGAAATAGTAATTGAGAGGAGTTTTATCGGGTTGAGTACCTTTAATCAAAACGTGAGGTAATCTATACTAATAAAACTCAATTTTGTTTGATTGTTTGTTTGACCAAATGCGGAGAGCATTATTAGATAGGTCCCATTCACCTCAGGTGTCTTAAAATGGCACTAATAATTAGTTTATATTTACATGTATTTTGGCTTGAGGCGACCAAACAGTTGGATCATCAGAGCTGAATTTTTGTACAGATGGGTAATTTGACCCGGGAATCTTATTAGATGTGTCCCGTTGACTTCAGATGTCTTAAAATGGCACTAATAATTAATTTAACTAAACAATTATTGATATACCCAAAATGGTTGCAATCTGGTCAGTGAAAATTTAAACAGGGATAAAATTGACCCATAGAGTGTCATGAGGTAGATGTCGTTGACCTCGGATGACTTAAATTGGCAAACATGAGCATGAGTGTTCTTATCAGCTCGGAAGATATGTAGGAAAAGATTAAAATATTTTAACTTACTACACGATTAGCGATGCTTTTTGACAAATCACTGTAACAGTTTTGTTTAAATTTTAAAAATAAAGTTTATCTATTCTCTGTAATAGTGGTGATGTTTTTACAGCCTCACCCAGATGGCATAATACACTACGGAGATTCGTCTGCTCCAGTCTATGTGGGGCTCTCTGTGGGTTTCATTTACCCACTGCAAATGCATTGGGTCCCTTTAACTGCTAATCTGTTATATCTATTATTATGACAATATAGCCTCATATCTGAAAGTTAGCCACTTTTTCAATTGTGCCAGATTTTTCGATAAAAAAATTAAGGGGTTTTCACCCTGAGCTTTGTCAGTTCTCAGTAGGTGAAAAGTTTAGATGGACCTTCACAAAAAACTTCTTTATTGTTAAGCTAGTACAACACATGAAGGAATCTGCTATATGAAGATCACATCTTAGCATATTATATAACAATAAAAATGTCAAAAAGATGACTGGAAATGAATAAATGCCATAAAAAGTACATGATCTATTATAACTACAGTAAGGCCCAAAGTATATGACCCTTTAACCATAGCAGAATTATGGGAAATTTTTCAGGATTTAGTCGGAAATATGGCTTGTTGCCATTCATTGGAAAACTCCCCCCAAGAGCTTTCCGATGAATGGCAGTAAGCCATATTTCCGACTAAATCCTGAAAAATTACCCATAATTCTGCTGTGGTTAAGGAGTCGATTATTTAGGACGTCACTGTATAGTGTATTTTATGCCAAGTGATGTGATGATCTTGTTTAAAATAATCAGAGCGAGGCTTGCAAAATTTTATATATATTAAATGAATTTAAATGATTGTGTGTTATATTTTTATATTGTAATCTAAACAATAGAATAAACGTTTTCAAAAATATCTTGTCCTTCAGTTCTGACAGCTTGGGGTCTGGCAGGGTAGGGCTATATTTCATTTCATACCTGTATTTATTTTCGACGATATACAAGTATGTTTGTTATATTCGTATTTGTATTGTAAAGAAAGTGGCTGAGATACTTAGGCAGACGGACTCAAAAATCAACATGTTCAGATAATACTTTCTCTAATAAATGTGGGCAGCTGGATGTGCATATGGATTCAAATGTGAAACTCAAAATGGCGGCTGCATGGTGGCTATAATTATACCCTCTGTTTTGCACTTGTTGGGGCTTCCGTCTGATGTCTGTTCATGTCATCACTTAAACAGTAGTGCTCGGATCGCAATTTAATTTGGTATGGATGTTCACTACTGTAAGGACATTCAACAGATGATTCAATTGTCTTGTTCGGGTTTTCCATTCTAGAGTTATTCATCTCTGTTTATCTGGAAATGTTGGTTTTTTGGTCTGCCCGATGTCTGTTCAGGCCATAATGTGGAACAGTAGTGCTCGGATCTCAATTTAATTTGGGATGGATGATCATTGCTACGAGAACATCCAATGGCGTGTGCAATTGTTTTATTTAGGTTTTTCATTCTATGGTTCTTCATCTTTGTTTATTTGAAAATGCTGATTTTTGAGTCCGTCGGGAGTATATCAGTAATAGGTTATACATGTAAGTATGCCCACACAAGGGGGTATGCACCGGACGACAGTCCATCTCTTGTTTTTAACAACTTTTGGAAAAAAATTATGGTTTCCATCCAGAGGTCACCGAAAAGACCCACATACAGTTTGCTGCATGATGATCAGATGAGGGATGTGTCCTGTAGGTACAAGTAAAGCTAAAACAGGGGATGGGTGGGGATTGTTAAAAATTAGCAGGAAGGTATGCCAGTACGTGTTGGCGGTGTAATAACCATTTTTTTTACACCTGATTGTATTTTTATTTTAAATACTTTAAAAGCCCAAATACGACATCTGTCACATGCCTTAATTATAAAATAGGGTGAACATTTAGAGTGTCTGAGGGGCCACCCTACAACACCCTTTGTTTAACCTAAATCAGTCAAGGAACCAGGAAATGGCATAGGTGCCCTATTTTAACCCCTCTGGACAGTGGCCATTATTTATCAGGGTAGGGTGAATATTTAAAGTGTCTTAGAGGCCTGACATAAATCAGACATAAATGGCATGGGTGCCCTATTTGAACCCCTCTGGTCGGTGGCCATTTTTGATCAGGCGGGCTGAATATTTAGAGTGTCTTGGGGCCACCCTACTACAGACCTAAATTGGTCAAGGGGGATAGAAATGGCATGGGTGCCCTATTTAAACCCCCCTCTGGATGGTGGCCATTTTGGATCGGAGTGTGATGAATATTTAGAGTGTCTTGGGGGCCACCCTGCAACACCATTTGTTTGACCTAAGTTGGTCAATAGACCAATAAATTGCATGGGTACCCAATTTTAACCCCTCAACTGGACGGTGGCCATTTAGGATCAGGGTGGGGTGAATATTTAGAGTGTCTTGGGGGTGGACCCTGCAAAACCATTTGACCTAAATCGTCAAGAGACCAATAAATTGCATGGGTGCCCTATTTGAACCCCTCAACTGGATGGTGGCCATTTGTGATCAGGGTGGGATCTGTGGAATGAATATTTAGAGTGTCTTAAAGTCACAATGTAACACCCTTTGTTTGTTAGCCAAGAAATGGGATGGGTGCCGTGTTTGAACCCATCTGGATGGCTGCCATTTTGGATCGAGGTTGGGTATGTGTGCATGTGTGAGTGTCTTGGGGCCACCCTACAGCACTATCTGCTTTACCTAAATCGAGAAATGGTATGGGTGCCCTATTTTGAACCCATCTGGATGGCAGCCATTTTGGATTGGGGTGGGGTCAATATTTAGAGTGTCTTGTGGTGGGCACCCTACAACTTGGGGGGGGGGGGCTCCCTACAACACCATTTGTTTGACCTAAATCGGGAAATGGTATGAGTGCCCTATTTGAACCCATCTGGACAGTGGCCATTTTTGGATCGATTTCACCCTACAGCACCCTTTGTTTTATCTAAATTTGTTAAGGGGCCGATAAATGGCATGGGTGCCCTATTAGAACCCCTCGACTGGACCGTGGCCATTTGTGATCAGAGTGGGGTGTGTGGAATGAATATTTCGAGTGTCTTGAAGCCACCATGTGACACCCTTTGTTTGACCTAAATCAGTTATGTAGCCAAGAAATGGGATGGGTGCCATGTTTGAACCCATCTTGATGCCCCTCCCCCCTCTTCAACACTCTGCTTTACCTAAATCGGCCAAGGGACCGAGAAATGGCATGGGTGCCCCATTTGAACCCAATCTGGACGGCGGCCATTTTGGTTTGGGGTGGGGTGAATATTTAGAGTGTCTGGGGCACACTACAACACCCTTTGTTTGACCTAAATCGGGAAATGGTATGGGTGCCCTATTTGAACCCATCTGAAGAGTGGCCATTTTGAATATTTAGAGTGTCTTAGGTGAGCGGCTACCCTGCAACACCATTTGTTTGACCTAAATCGGTCAAGGGGCCAAGAAATGGCATGGGCCCCCTTACCCTATTTGTACCCCTCTGGACGGCGGCCATTTTGGATCGGGTGTGGTGAATATTTAGATTGTCTTGGTTCGCATCCTACAACACCCTTTGTTTTATCTAAATTTGTCAAGGGGCCGATAAATTGCATGGGTACCCTATTTTAACCCCTCGACTGGATGGTGGCCATTTGTGATCAGGGTGGGGTGTATGGAATGAATATTTAGAGTGTCTTGAAGCCACCATACAACACCCTTTGTTTGACCTAAATCGGTTATGTATCCAGGAAATGGGATGGGTGCCCTGTTTGAACCCATCTGGATGGTCGCCATTTTGGATCGAGGTGGGGTGTGTGGAGTGAATATTTAGAGTGTATTAAGGCCACCATACAGCACCCTTTGTTTTACAAATTTACCTATATCGGTCATGTAGCCAAGAAATGGGATGGGTGCCCATTTTGGATCAGGGTGGGGTGTGTGATGTGAATATTTCAGTGTCGTTGGGCCAACACCCTCTCAGTGCTTGACCTAAATCGGTCAAGGGGCCAAGAAATTGCATGGATGCCCTATTTGAACCCCTCTGGATGGCTGCCATTTTGGATCGGGTGGGTGAATGTTTCGAGTGTCTTGGTGGCCACCCTACGGCACCCTTTTTTTACCTAAATCGGTCAAGGGCCGGGAAATGGCAATTATTTCACTCATAAATATCATGTTGTCCCCATCATGTCGTGTATATCGACGTGTTGGTAACAGGTTGACCTTTGCGAATGTACATCAAATGGAATATTCGATCCTGATGGCTATATGGCGATGAACACAGGTACCTGGAACACAATGGCCCCACTCCAAAAGGTATATAACATAGAGTAAGAGAGAGTAACAGAGTTATATACTGTTGGGAATGGGGTCATTTTATTCCAGGTACCTGTGATCGAGCCCGCGTCAGTAAACCGATGAAACGATAAATATCCCATGGCAGGAACACAGACTGGCAGGGTAGGGCTATATTTCATTTCATACCTGTATTTATTTTCGACGATATACATTTGAAGTATGTTTGTTAAATTGTTATATTCGTATTTGTATTGTAAAGAAAGTGGCTGAGATACTTTAATAGGCAGACGGACTAAAAAATCAACATGTTCGGATAATACCCCCCCCCCCGGTGTGCAATGTCCTCTTATGCATTGCCAGACCCTAGATATGACTGAATTCCGTCTGACACAACCACGCCATACTCGTATGAGCGATCCACGGTGTGGGTCCTCTTGTGCACGATCAGACTCCAGATATGACTGAATTCCGTCTGACACAACCACGCCATACTCGAATGGGCGATCCACGGTGTGGGTCCTCTTATGCATGATGTCATAATTTTATTACTGAAGCCCCTTTAATCGTGCACCACAATTACACCCAACATTAAATTAGCACCCTAATTACATCTGTTATTATGTCAATCACTTTAATCTGATTACGTTTCAAGCTGCATTCCTGTTATGTCTGTATATGTAATGTGTCTGTGCAGTAGCCAATGCTGGCTTTAGGCGCACTGAGATGAGGTATGTGATGTTTTTCTTCCAAAACACTGCCCGGACAAAAGTACCCGTCGAAATCCAGCCGGTTTTACCCGATTTGACATCGAATTGATCATTTTTAAGGTCAAGGTCAGGTCGGGGTCACGATTTGACCCGTCCAAAACACTCAGTGGACAAAAGGAACCATACGTATCAAATTTCGTCGAAATCCCATAAAAATTCGCGACTCGACCTTGAATTGACCCGATTTACACTGCCCGGACACTAGTACCCGACAAAAGTACCCGTCGAAATCCATTCGGTTTTACCCGATTTGACCTCGAATTGATCATTTTGAAGCTCAAGGTCAGGTTTTGACCCGTCGAAAACACTCAGTGGACAAAGGTAACCCCACGTATCAAATTTCGTCGAAATCCCATCAAAATTCGCGATTTGACCTTGAATTGACCCGATTTCAAGGTCACGTCGCACGGGCAAACGAATAGGCTTACGACACTCCTCATACGAAAGTATCCCTAGACACTAATTTTCATGGAAATCCCGTGATACACGGGCGTTTGACCTTGAAATGACCAGATTTCAAGGTCAAGGTCACGTCACACGGGCAAATTAACAGGCCCATGCCACTCCACGGCCAAAAGTACCCCCACGTACCAAGTTTAATCGAAATCGGCTCGGCCGTTTTCGAGTCCATCGCGAACACACAGACAGACAGACACACACACACCCTCACACACCCCCCACCCTTCCTCACACACGCACTGATCTTCCAAAATATATAATAGATATCTATATTTTTATATCTATATTATATTCATTAATGTCACACTCTGTATTGTTCTTTTGTATATGTGCTTTTGCTCACATATCTGCTTGTTAAGCATATATATTAGCCATGCATTCCGGCCGGGGCGAGATGTCTTCGGCCGAGTCGTCTCATGTATTCCGGCCCGAGTCGTCCCGTTTCCCTTAAGACAGTTCTGATTAAAATCATGCTCAGCTGGACGATCCTTGAAATCACACGTTTCAGCAAGCTATGCCACAGAGGTTATAGGTCGAGTAGTCCAGAATGCAGAACTGCCCTCATTTTTATGGAGTTTGTGTGTGAATCTCTATCGGTACCGGTACGGTACGAAAAATTATAGTACGAAAATTACCACAACAAATATGGCCGCACCCATATGACAGTTCGACACGCGTTTTCTGTCCAGAGTTTTGTACATTTGAACTGTTATTTGTGCAAGATGGGGAAATCGAAACAGAACCGTTTTAAGTCAAACAAAACATCACCAACTGGACTCCCTAGTGTGAAAGAATTTGAACAAGAACTCGAGAATTTGGACGAGATGTCTTTAAAAAATGACAGTCACAATGATTTTGTGGTTTCAAATGTGATTGACAAGGTAACATGTAGTTCCAGGGAAACCCTAAAGATTTACACTCTTTTGGGTTTCAGATTGGGTCTGTACAAATCCTATCTGAAACTCATACCTTTTCTATTTACAGGCGATAAAAGGACTCCTGGTGCCAGATTCTGTTTGGTTCTCTTCTTATGGTGACAATAAATAAAGACAAGATTCCACCAAAAGTTCGGAAATCCGCACCTTCATGAACTAAAATAAAGACATTTGTCATTTGTGCAAAAAAATTACTAACATACTTTTTAATAGCATTTTTGCTTCGAAAATAAACTATTTAGCCGGAATAAGAAAAAGTGTAGCTGAGTTGCTTTATTATCCAATTCTACTATATGTTGTATAATACTTTTAACAAGTTGTAGAAATATATTGGTGATATGAAGTAATTGTTTTATTCAGAGAAGCATAATCAGTTCTCACATTTGTCGTGGTGTCAAAAAAAATCATCTATAGGCCTACTCTGGCCCCGACTCGGGAAATTGTGTAGCCTACTTGGAAGATATATGATACAATTGCATCACTATTCGTATTTACTTTATTATTTCAATAAACTATAAGTCAACAAAGTCATAGTTATAACAATGTTAACTTCATTTAAACAATACAAATGATTCTCCTATTACAATAAATTGTCGCCTACATCCAATAAAACGGACGACCAGAGGATGGTGCTTGCAGCTGTTAGTGCAGGGGAAAAACCAGGACAACGCAAAATATAACAAAACGGCTTCCACGAAGTCTGCTGGTCCCACGCCCAGATAAAGGACGAGGATAGTTAAAATGAACACTGAATAGACACCGAATGAAAAACCCTATTTAGTGATACTTTAGTGATAATATGGCCATATTAATGTTGATAAATAGGCCTAATTAACATGCAAGTTTTGAGAAATTTTTACCATACAGTTGACAGTGGTTACCATTATTCTGTTGCAGTAAATCGATTCTGATAACTAAAGCTTATTTTGAAGAAATGTTGTTGTTGTATATACGCAATACGAAAGCAAACCTTATGCGCGTTAGAATGCAAACACTGCTTGCGCAGAGCTATCAACGCGCGCCGGTGTGATTATGACATTTTTTGACACCACGACAAATGTGAGAACTCATTAAGCTTCTCTGAATAAAACTTCATATCACCAATATATTTCTACAACTTGTTAAAAGTATTATACAACATTTAGTAGAATTGGATAATAAAGCAACTCAGCTACACTTTTTCTCATTCCGGCTAAATAGTTTATTTTCGAAGCAAAAATGCTATTAAAAAGTATGTTACCGGTAGTAATTTTTTTCTGTAATAGTTTTATTACATATATAATATATTGGCAAAGTAGCATATAATTTAGCAAAAGAATTGTTTTTTTTTCATATATGTTCCGTTTATACATTTTCCCCAGGTCGGTGTCGGGGCGGAGTACACGTTTTATTAACCATTATGAAACCATGCCACTGCGCATGACAGACATGTGCTTATTTTTAAACAGGAAATGATTTTAATGAAACAGACAACAATTCTTTTTTGCACAAATGACAAATGTCTTTATTTTAGCTCATGAAGGTGCGGATTTCGGAACTTTTGGTGGAATCTTGTCTTTATTGTCACCAGAAGAAGAGAACCAAGCAGAATCTGGCACCAGGAGTCCTTTATCGCCTGTAAATAGAAAAGGTATGAGCTTCAGACAGGGTCAAATAGTGGCTGATCTGAGTCCAATACATATGTATATCATGTATTGACTCAACTGGGTCTAGGTAACATGTGAGGACGTGTGAGATCGTACTAATGATACGTCAATATATGACGTTCTTTGCACAGTATAGTAATTAATATTAACTATAAGAAAATAATTATACAGTACAGAAAGCGTGTGGTATAAGGAAAACACTCAATGTGGGGATGTTTTTGGGAGAGTGATTCACCGTAGCCCACTGAACACCGAAAGCTTGAGTGCAGAGGATTAGCAAGGCGCTATTGTGTAATCATCATGGTGATGGCAGTTTCTTCACACCTCACTACATACCACCGTGAATCACCGGGATACATAGATCCATTGGAACTTACTATCAAGGCTTACGCCTTGTAATTTCCATCGTTAGCCCTAAACGCTATACTAGTAGGCGAGTAAATTTTCAATAAAAGTAACAATTATGACCAACGCACATGTATTTATCAACTAAATACTAATACAAGTATGAAACCACCCACTCACCAATGTGTCATTTATCCTTAAAATCCGACCAATAACAGAACGTAAACACTGACATGTCCACCATAACATGTGACCGCAACATGTCATTACACACGTTCATGAATCCCCGTGGAATATCCGAACAATCCACAATTAGGTCGAGTTTAACTACACCCTGCGCATGCGTGACCTTTGTTCTACTTACCTTACTAGGGGGAACTCCCATGGTTTCGGTCACATGTGATGTGACGTGAACATTGTCGTGTGATATTTAGGACCTCCTACTTTCCTTGCTTCGGCCATTTGCAACATGTGTTTTCTCGATTGGACTTTTGGATTAAATAATTACGGAATTATAAACACTTTCGGGTAGGTGTCAGAGTTAATATAGATTGCAATATTGTTAACATTAATGACTGTGTTAGTTGATTCTTAAAATTAAGTGTATTTAAACAAATTAGCTACTCGCCCATGCTGAAGCGGCAGGGCGGTCCCCACCTGGATGGCCATTAGCCATATTACCAGGTCAGAGTCTGACTACGGGATACACAGTGGATCGCCGGCATTCACTGCGAAACTCTTATCTGTGCAACGGGAATAGCATTGCATTTTCCACAATTGGTCTTTTTTTTATCTGTTTTCTTAAAAATTTTATATAAAAAAACAGTAGTGTATAATAATATATTTATATAAAAACTAGTTGAAACGGAAGGTGTTATAAGACATGTAAACATTCCACAGCGAATTTGAGGTCAGAGGTCAAGTGAGATAATATCCGCTGAACTTGAACTTAGGCCTAAGAAAAAAATACATTTGTTTCCGCTAACGAGCTGAAAAAAATGAGGGTAGGTAGGTAGGCTTAACTTTTTTTTTTTGTTAACGTTTTTTTTCAGTATATTTAAAAATAACTGTATAATACTTGTAGTAGAGGCTCTTATGTACTCCCGTGTGCACTTTGTGAAGAAATATAGCGACTATGCCAATGACGTTGCTTGATATCTCAGGCACCAGAAAACAAATGTTAGACACCTTGGGGTCGCGACTGGATGGATTTATGACGTCATCAAGATGGCCGCCATACACAATTTCACAGTATGCACTGAGTCAGTTTGATCAATATCTACTTGTGAATTTATTATAGAAATTTGATTATCTCACCACTGACGTGAAACTAATACACCATACTTTCATTTGGCAGAAAAAGTGGCCACCATAAACCAAGATGGCCGCCAAAATGGCGACCGAAATTCGGAAAATTGATGATTTTTCACACTTTCCTCTTGAATCATTAACCGATGTTTGAAATTTGTAACGAATAAAGACCTAAATTTGAATAAATTCTAGTATCCAACCATTTCTACAACATAATATGTCATATTTCGGATGTCATTCCTGCCAGCTATCTTTAAAATGTGAATTCAAAAATGTGCTATGAAAGTTAACCAAAATTCAATTATGTGATTCTAGCCAAGAGTTGAACAGAAAATAACTGAATTTGATGAAGATAATGTAAAAATGTTTGAAATATGTGAATTGCCATATAGTTACACTAAAAAATAGTGCAATTTCGTTTAAGATGGCGGCCAAGATGACTGCCAAAATGGAGAAATCACCCAAATCTGTCCAATTTTTATTGATATCACTCATGTGTTGGGGAAAAGTAAATATATGTGAATATGTGCTACTTTTTCGCGGAAATCCATGGACTTATGGAATAATTTGTAAATTTAGTGAACCAAATAGCTGCTTATACCCGAGAATTCAACAGAATTATACCACGAAAATTTAGTCAAATCATCTTCATGGCAGCCACAAAAAATTGCAGAATGGGCACTGAGTGAGGAAGAAAATTTAACACAGAAAATGAAAACTATTTCTACGGCAATGATAACATTGCACCAAGCTTCCTTTTGAAAGAACAAGATTGATAAAAAAAAACAAGATGGCTGTCAAAATGGCGACCGAAATATAGAAATGTGTTGAATTGTTACACATGCCCCTGACATCATTTTCGGTTATTTGTAAACTGTGGCGAGTAGGACTTGTCTTTGTTTTTATCAGTTATGACACCAAGTTCTTTGGAAAACATATTATGCTGTAATTTGTGTCTAATTGTTGTCCATACTCCGAAAAATGCAAATTAAATAATTCGCTATGTAATTTCACAAATAAACTTGCTTCTCGAGGTTCTAGATTAACATTGGACAGAAATACACATAAAATAAACAAAAGTGTACACAGTTTTAAATATCGTTAGTGTCATTCAATTACACTCGACATTGATCTATTTGACCCAAGATGGTCGCCAGAATGGCCGCCAAAACTCACAGTTATAAAATGTGACAAATGTTTATATTCTCAAACGGCATTTAGCAAAGGATGTGGATATATTCGCCCAATCTAAATTATATACTATCATGTTAAGGTATATTGTGACATGTTTGACCAAACATAGTTTGTTTATAATCGAGAATATATCAGAATGGACTCTTAGAAACCTAACATGAAATTGCCCAATATAATTTAAACGATCCTGCCCGTTTCCTGGGAAGGAAGTCAAACCGGATATATTATTTCGTTTGGGGCAGATCTGCTTTATTCGTTGCCTATTCTTGACGAATTGTTGACCACGTTGATTTCGCCCGGCCACAAAAATTTAGAAGATTCAGGAACAATATCACACATTGACTTCATCGAAGTCGAAGTTGCATTGCTATCATACTGCCACCGGGAAATATAATTGCTCAACTTAGAAATACACAGGCATTACATGTTAGTGCAAACATTATTTCGTATCTAATTATGAAACAGTTGTGTCTAATAAGATAAAATAAGGGGAGATTGCATTGTTCAGTTTCTTGTTTTTGGCATATCTGTGTTTCATCACCCGAAATTCGTTTGGATAGTTGAGACATGGACACACTTCTCAAGACGTGAGTCAGCACATGTTACTTCGTCCAATAGATGGTCACATTGATGGTAGTCTATCTACAACCAACTCACCCCAGCAGCAACTACAGTTGAATTACAAACTTATCTCGCATGCTAACAGAGCTCACCACAAAACTCTCCGACTGCATATCAGAGACTCCATATAGAACGTTTGCTTCGGTTGTGGAATGGAGAGTCCATAATACAGATTTAATAAATAAATTTCAATACGGCCGCTGACCTCATAGCAGATACGTTGCATATTCACTTCGATGTAGTCTAACAGAATTGTGCACATAATCGAGTTAATGCTTGTCAGTTAATTTTAGGATATGTCAAAACATCAGTATGGGGCAAAAATAGCTTAAGGTTTGTCATTCTCCATGTCGAGTCCAGCAAGTGACAATAACGGCTCCTCAACATCTTCCTGGTTGTCAACGAACAAATATCGTGAAATCAAAATGCCTATGCCTAGTGCCTGGATATTTAGTGCTGAAATACCTCATCGAAACACCAGAAGCTCATCTTTGGTCCATGCCATATGATAGTGCATCGAAGTAATGAATACAGTGACGGGTCATCAAGATCATTTAATGGAACGTTTATTAAGATTTCTTGCAAAACGTCCACATGGGGACATTCATTTGCATTATACAATCGAATCACGAGAACCCCGCAATCTCGAACGAAATCATTTAAGTGTCCATCGAACAAATGTAGATTATAGAATTTGCTGGCAAACCGTACACCCATAATAGTCGGATCCACAAGTAGGCCAATTACAAGCTTGGAATATAGATACTGCGCAAAAGATGGAAGTAATAGATAACAATGTTATGGTTGAATTGAGAGAATATTGTGGATTGTTAGCTATTTGAAGAGTCCATAACTGAAATTTACTTCAACTATTGCTCAGGAAGGTATAAAATTTCAATGTTTATCGACCTGAGTTTTCTGCAAACCTGATTTCATTGTAGTGGGATATCAAATGTTCATGTATAAAACATCTGGAAAGAATACTACAAACTTTCCACCCAATAATAATACATGTACCTCAACATGTCGGTGAGTTGAATTGCCTCTACAGCCAAGTCGAACTGTGCATTGGTGCGAGAAATTATTATCAGTTTTATCTGGAACATTGCCGATAGCCGATACAATTACAGAAATGCAGGCATTTAAAGAAAATTTGGTGTGAATATGTTTCTTGTATGATATTTTGATGAGACCGCATAACGCAAGCATGAAAGAACTTCGATAACACATGTGACACATATGACATGGTGTATCTAATATAAACTTGATGAGTGCATAAGTTCTGCACAGGAAGATGGGGATCATATACGGAACGAACTTGCAGTATATGCGATGTCCAGAAAACGATCTCTGTGGAACTCAAATACACATGTATACCAATTGAACTCATTATATGAGGCTATCTTCATATCCTAGCTCGATCAAAATCAGCCACGCTTTCGCAAATATTGGGTGTGGAGTCAGTGAGTTGACATATGAGCTGCCCAGAGCTCCACGGCAGTTTCTCTTTTGGTACGAACCTGAACATAATTTATCTCTAGTCGCTATAGATCGCATGTAATAAGCAGAGGTCTGGTAGAAATCCGCCAATGCGATTCTTCTTCGCAGAAGGCACATAGAGCGCACATCAGAACGCTCTCAGTTGGTAGTCTACGACAAAGCAATCACTGTCATATAATCCCCTGATGCACACACAATTTGAACTAGATGCTATTCAAGGACGAGCAATTGTAAATTTTCTCAGTTTCACAAAAGTATACCCTGTGTTTTCGTACATGTATATTAATAAGAACGAATCACACAAATAGTAGCTCCTATTCTTATATTTGGACTTAGTATACACTAATTATTAAGCTTGTTAACATGGAAGATGTCTGTAATGTCAACGCATTATATGCCGCTACTGTTTTTGGGTACTGCATTGTGTGATGTCTATTCAATTAATTTCCGACGGTGAGCATCTGAATTTCGGTAGAATTGACTTAGTATGATGGCATTACATGAGCAATACAGGAGTCAAGTGAAAAAATACTATCCAAACCCCATAAGGGAGGGGGGGGCGATATCAAGGGGAAGTAATTAAAGTGTTGCTCAATACCAACAGCGTTATTGTTGAGGTAGGGATTTTTCTCAAGTCGAGTCACCCAATCAGGACATTTCCGATGTACATGTAACGATGGATGTAATCAGCATATATTCAGATTTGGATATCTTCAAATAGGTCAACATCAGATGAATTTATTCTACTTTTCATGGTTTCTGTTTCCATTCTCATGAAATCTCGGATATAAGCAGCTACTGTTCGCAAACTATTCATATTGTATCAGATTGTATCAGCATTCGTGGCACTTTTGTCAACAGGGGAACAAATGTGTTTACCAGTAGTCACTGAAACCCACCTTAAGACCGTTATCAATGAAAACTAGCAAATTTGGATGATTTCTCCATTTTGGTAACCATCTGAGTCACCATCCTGAATTTAGATTCATATGGATAATAATATGTTAATCTAACATATCATGGTTGTCGAATGATTAGATAGTATAATTTATTCAAAAATAAGGTTGCTATTAGCCACCAATTTCAAACCGCTGTGAATAATTTAAGAGGCGAGTGTGAAAAATCATCAATTATTAGAATTTCGGTCGCCGTTTTGGGAGCAATCTTGGATTTTGAGGTCCAAATTGCACCATCAAGAGGAAGTGTGATCTAATGGTATTATTGGTCGCGAAACATAATCATTTCACTATCTAAATTTTCCTCCCAGACTCAATGCCAACTCTGAAATTGTTCATGGTTGCCATTTTGATGATTTCATCTCATTTTAGTCGTTTCATTCTCTCGAATTCTTGAGTATAAACAGCCATTGTTCACAAACTATTCTTATTGTTTCATATCTCCATGTTATTACGCCAGCACGGAGCAAATATATTCACCTATATTCACTAAATCGCAAATTAGGAGTGATATCAAAGAAAATATGACAAATTTGAGTGATTTATCAATTTTGGCAACCATTTTCGTCGCCATCTTGAATACAGATGCACTATTTTGGTTGTAATTATATGGCAATCTATATGTTTAAATCTGTTGCAAATGTTTGTCATCAAATTCAGCTATTTTCTGGCTAACACTTGGCTCGAATTACAAAATCGATATTTGGTAAAATTTCATAGCATATTTGTGAATTCACATTTTGACGACCTTTTTTTTACGAATAAGACCCAAAGTATGACATATTATCATGTTCAAATGGTTAGGTATTCAAATGTATTTAAACTTAAGTTGCTATTAGCCACAAATTTCAAACAACCGTGAATGTTTTAAGAGCCATGTGTGAAATTTCATCATTTTCTCGAACTTCGGTCGCCATTTTGGCGGCCATCTTGGTTAAATGTGGTCAATTTTTCTGTCAAAGTGAAGCTTCTTATCATAGTATCACAACAGTAGAGTAATATTATATTTCCTACCATAAATTCACTACTAGCTATTAATCAAACTGATTCAGTACCTACTCTGAAAGTTTGAATGGCGGCCATCTTAATGACGTCATAAATCCACCCAGTCGCGACCCCCAGGTGTCTAACATTTGTTTTCTGGTGCCCGAGATATCAAGCAACATCATGAGCATAGTGGCTATATTTCTTCACAAAATGCACACGGGAGCCAAAAAATGGACATAAGAGCCTCTACTATTGTCAATAACCCAAACTATGCACTTCTTAGCCCCAATCAGGTTAACCCAGATGACAGAGGAACTAGAAACTCCAATTCAATCTTGCATACATGTATGCTTTAATATTTACATATTAATACTAATATAGTCTTTGATAATCCTAATATGTCCCATATGGTCTGGCGACAACTGGAGTCAGTCCAGCACCACTGGACTGTTCACGGAGTGGCCGCCTTGTACCGATCTCTTAATGGTGGCTTCACAACACTACCTTCTCCTCCGCATTCAGTGAAGGATCTAGGTATTTTTTGGGACACCTATTTTTGGGCAATGATATGCCGAAGGCATAACCTGAAGGCCTGAGCAGAGGAAGATTTGGGAGGGGTGACCCCTGCTGATGGTGGGGGTTCTCCCCCTGGAATATTTTGAAAATCCATTGCATTTAGAGCTAATCTAGGGCACTTTGAGTCAGTATTTTGAATTTTACGAAGAGGTCAATTTGATCAAGTTTCTCAAGCATAACTTTGGAAATTTTTATATATGTATGGATTGGAAATGCTTATAAGTTATTGTCAGATATCTTTTGTTTCAATGGATTATGCTTATCCTGCTTGAAATGAGACTTACCATTATCACTCTAATTCATATAATAGGCTATTTTATAAAATTCAAGTGAGACACATACATAATATACTACATGTACGTATATGTAGTATTAAGTTAGTAATTACTATTTATAGTACTAATCTCTATGTTAATTTTACATTTGGTATTATGAGATCCCACCTGATAACCAGGTTGATTCGATCAAATTGTTAATGTTCCTGTACTGTATTTGATTGAAATACTGAAGTCTGAAGGCTGAATGATATTAACAAACCTGAACTGAAACTATTTGAAGTTTTCACAGATGAAAGCTAGATAAAGCCAAACATATTTTACAGTATGATTCCAACTGTTAAACTTAAATCTTTTTGTAATCTTAAATTTCTTATGTCAATATATATAAATGTTTTGCATCTTGTTATGATATGAATTGGGACCTAAATTGAAAAAAAAAAAAGAAAAAAAAAAATTTTTAACTTTTTTTTTCTTTTTTTTTTTCGGTCGAATTTTGTTGTTGTTGCAATGGCAATAAAAAAAGTTTAGGGTCGGGGGTTTAAAATAGGGTCGGTCGGGTTAGCGGAAACAAACGTCATTTTTTTTTAGCCCTTAACATTGTGCGTCGTCTATGTAAATAATCGGCTGTCAAAACGATTTAGCTGTCACTATTTTACGCAATATCGTGACTTTTTAGCCTTAGATACACAAATGAATAGAAGATGTGTCCAATGGTTGCATCTTGCCAGCTTCTAATTATGCAGTAAAAGCTAAAATTGGGTTTTTATTGGGTGAATATCGGCAAAAATCGAATGATTTCTACGATGCCACCGAGCCCGATTGTTGACGCAGTCAAAATACAATGGCTGTCGCATTCTCTATATTTTTGCGCAAAAGCAAATAGAAGACCAATGAAGAAACTCACAAGTAACTGAACAAAAATGCATAAAATGGAATAGAAAAGTTGAAATGAAATTCAAAAGAATGAAAAATAATGTCCTGCTCCTGAAAAGTGAAGCAGCGTTGGGAGCATATATACATTGTTTGTATGGAGCCCCAGAGGTGACATCCGAATATGAAGTCGTGGCCACTAGAATATGAAGTCGTGGCCACGAGAATATGAAGTCGTGGCCACGAGAATAAAGTTGTGGCCACGAGAATAAGGTCGTGGCCACGAGAATAAAGTCGTGGCCCCAAGAATAAGGTCGTGGCCACAAGAATATGAAGTCGTGGCCACGACTTCATAGTCTCGTGGCCACGGCTTCATATTCTCGTGGCCACAACCTTATTCTCGTGGCCACGACTTTATTCTCTTGGCCACGACTTTATTCTCTTGGCCATGACTTTATTCTCGGGTCCACGACATTATCGTGGCCACGACTTTATTCTCGTGGCCATGACTTCATATTTTCGTGGCCACGACTTCATATTCTTAAAAAAAAACATTCGGATGGCACCTCCGGGCTCCATAACATTGCATAAGGATGAAGTATAAAATTTATTATTTATGATTAAAAATTATTTTATATGGTATCATCCATATGCATGAAATTTGTTGGTGTCAATTTATCAAGCTTTTTATGATTTATATGTTAAAAGTACAATAATCGCTAAAATTATCTAAGTGTCATAATTTCAAATGGATCATGAGAATACATTGATATTTTCATGGCATATTCAAATGAGGCAATATAAAGGGTTACCTGACCTTTTAAAGCTCAAGATTCCCTTCCCTGTAGTGCTCCAGCGTGTATTAGCAGAGTAGAGATTCATGGCATGATCTAGAGCATGTATATACATTGCCTAATCTCTGGAATATTTTATATGGGTTTATACTACTCAATAAGATAAATAGATCCACTTTCTGGCATGCCCAACATTTATACATATGTTCACTGTGTTAGTTGGATTCTCGGTAGTCAGAACTTCCTTCTCGGGGAACTGGCCATATGTACCACACCAGTAATCCAAGTGAAATTGAAAATTATGGCAGAAATCCCACCCGCAGTCCAAATTAAATTGAAAGATAATTCACCCCCATTTTCAATTTAGGAAAAGCTTCCCCTGTATGCATCATTGGACGCGAGAAGCATATATCAATGTTTTTTGTTTGACCCAATGCATATATATGTATGTGGAGAATAATTGGCAAATTACCCAACAAGAACCTTAACTCCATAAAACATGGATGGGTAGGGAGCTAGCCTGAATGACTGACTCGCAATAGTATTACCTTCTGTTTTGGTTGGAGCGACTGGTGATAGCAATGTATTATCTTCTGTATATATTAGTTGGGACTACTCGCGATATAATTTTTGGGACAGGGATGCTGATAATATGAAAATAGGGTTTTTTCCCTGATTTAAGTCAATAAGTAAACCATATGAGGTTTCGCAAGCCCTCATGCAGTGACACCACATGCATGCTATGGTATTTGACCAGAGTTTTGGCCCAAATCTGTGATAACATACATTAAAAAACATCATAAAAAAAGTACTGGGATGGAGACATTAATTCTTTGGATATAGGGATGCTGATAATATTTAATTAGGGATTATCATTGTTGAACACAATCATAGTCACAGTTGACTGTTGAGTACTCAGGCAAATTAAAACAGGTTAAAATTAGCCCAATCCTCCTCTTGTGTTGCTAGGTGATACACCAGGTCATGCCAATAGTTTTTGGGTAGGTTAGATAGTAGTGACAATTACGCTTAAGCGCAATTCATTACGCTTAAGTTTAAATGCCATATTTGTGCTTAAGCACAATATGTGGTATTTGCGCTTAAGCGCAATTTATTATTAAATGTGAATTTGGCCTCCCATAAGTATATAGTACCGGTATATATAAAACTCATATCAGGCAGGGTGGCCGGCTCATCTGGGGCAGGTGCATTAATGGATTCATGAATAAAGACAGATTCATATTAACCTACCCCATTATTGTACACAGAAAGTAGATATTTTGAAAATACTGTGCACCAAAATTGGTGACAACAACAAACCTCTATTACAGGGAGATGCAGATAAATATGAGCAAATGGAGTATATTAAAGAATACTTAAAATAGTAATGAATAATAGTTGCTAGTAAAAAATATTGTGAAAAAGGCAATGATTAATAGAATACATTGAGTTGTTAGCTGTGAAAAGTATCCGAATTAGCACATTCATATGAGGATCGGAAACGAGAACGAAGAAGTGAGGTTGCTAATGGTAGGCTAGAGTATGAACTAAAGCATCATTTTAATTAATGCTTAAATTTCCAGTTGAGGGGGGGGGGGGGGGGGGGCGGGCCTGATGTGACTGATTTCCTCAGCTAGCATCCAGTGCCACCCATGGTTCTGCTCTCTGCCCATGTCTAAATAAGTGTTAAGCTACATGTAGTTTTAATATTGAATAGTGTCAGTGATGCTAACAAAGTTTTGGCACAGACAGCTGACTTAACACTAAATTTTGTTAAATAAATAAATAATTAGGCAGCTGGCTGTCCTGGCTTCAATTTCAAACAAACTTTGAAACTGCTTTTTAAATATTTATGAAAATAATCACACGTTTGCTTCAAGATTATGGACCATATGGGCACGGTGTACATTATTATACCCCCCGCAACGAAGTTAGGGGGGGTATACTGGAGTCAGCTTGTCCCTCCATCCGTCGTCCGTCCGGAGTTTTTCTCAGCTGTTTTTTTTATCAATTTCCGTGAAACTTGGCAACATGTATAATTTTGTCCGAGCTTTTATTCCTACATTTCTAGGTCAATTTTTTTTTAACTTGGCACAGAGATTTAGTACCATGGGAACCTGTGCACCTGCGATTATGACGTCTGTCCGGCATTTTTTGGTGGAGTTATTTCCCTTTTTTGACTTAGACATTTTTTTGCAACATGCCTAATTTTGTCCGAGCTTTTATTCCTACATTTTGCGGTCAATAGGTTTAAGATTACGGTTTGGTTTGTGTACCTGCAATGGGAACTGTTATTTTATTATTTTAACTAAATGTTTACTGACATGTGAAACATCTTAGTATTTTAAAAACATGGGGGGTATCCTTAGTCCCATTGGGACAGTCACACCTCTAGTTTTAACAGCTAAATAATAGTGCAATTCACCAAAGTGATCACCTATCATTATTAATTACAGGATGATCTCAGGTTTCTATCCGTTGTCAGTGTTGACATCGCTTGAAATTTAATCCCTGACTAAGCCAAAATCACTGACGAAGCCAAATAAAAGTTATTTTCTACAATTTAAATATTAAAAGATTAAAAGGTCCATGACAAATAGTTTATGCAACATTGCTTCTTTCTTTAATTTGAAGCTAACATCGTTAAAACGCAGGTTAATGATCGTTAATCGTATTTGTTTTCATTTCATTTCAGTTTTGGAAGTGACAGTTTGTTTATCTCACTTGACCCCTGACCTGAAAATTTCTTGGCATGCATACTTGAAACATTTATTTGGCTTATTATGTACCCCCTTTGCGAGCTTCGCGCACATTTTGGTATTTTAAAAATGTTGACATGATGATATATAAAAAAAAAAATTTTTTGTTAGTTTGAACTATGCGCTTCTTGCTCAATTTAAAGGCACTTGTATTATATTATTGGGGTACAGTGCAGCATAATTATACATGAATACGAAATAAATGCAAGTGAGAAATAATACCTTTTAATAATACAGCAATGAAATAATATGATGTTGACAGTAAGGAGTTCTGGATTCGATTGCCGGTCTTCATTCACCTGGTCATCTCGTGAGCTTCTGGGTATCTTTCGGTCATACTCGGTGGTTTCCGGATTTCCCTGTATCTTTGCTTCAATATAGCTATATTGGAGCTGTTGACTGAGACATGTTTGTATTTGGTACAGATTTTATTCTACCAGGCCTAACTATGAAAACCCATAAATACAACAGTCTTCCCCATTTTAATAAAAAGAACGACCAGCCTACTCTAAAATTGAGGGAAGGTGGATATACCAATACCTCTTGGTCCAAAATGAGGCAGCAAAGTTCTCAGAGACATGCATGGTTAACACCTCTCTGAGACCTCTCAATGAACACCGCTCTGATGGGTTCCAAAAACCCATGTTACAAACCCACGAGCCAAAACAGGGTTAATTGCTTATGTTAAACCCTTAACAAATTCCAGCTAATGAATTTTGAACTACAGAATTTTGAACTTCGATCGTAGAATTGGGCTATTACTATCAGCTGATGGTAATATGAGGTACCAGTGATTGTCACGAGATACATGTAGTCTTGAATCTGGCATAGTTTTCATGTGCTGAGATTTCTCTCATGCAGTCCTCTTCCTCGGGAACTTATCAAATCACTGACTTGAGCATTCATTAAAACTAATGCATCTGTATGAGATAAGATTTAACAGATGTCGTTTGACTCATATTTCTTGCTATGTTTAATTTGATATATCGCCCCGATCCGCATCATATATTCAGTTAAAGCGCATCATATTCGGACTGCAGCTGCAGTCGTAACCAGCTTCAATATTTATGCGATTATTTATACCATATCGTATACAATTGATGAGAGTTAGCAAACGCTCATAAACTTTTCCTTGGATAGGCCTCATCTTTGATCTGATCAATTTTCGTGTGATGGTTTGATATGTTGTTTAATTTTAGAGTTATTGTTCTTTGTTAAATGTTACTGTTAACGATTCTCGAGTTCTCACAATTGGATGATAATACGATTGGAAACTATTTTGTGAGTAGATATCATGGAATGTGTGTCAAATATATATACATTCCCAAACAATTTACTGTTACCAGAAAGTATAGGACTTGTGGATCGGCGGGTGCCTACAGATGCCACTAAAATGAGGGTGCAGACTTCACAACATAAACAACCCCCTACTCTCATATCTAATCGGGACCAATGGGTGATAGTGTTAGTTGGCTCTATACTGCTGGGTGATAATGTTATCTTCAGCAACGAGTGCCGACTCCCGTGCACTTATAATGATATACATACAAATGAAGGCAATGTTAGTGGTGAATTGGAAGAAACACAGAAATTAGTTAATCCCTATTTAATTTCTACCGAACGCCAATCCACTAGACACGACACAAGAAAGGTATATATAAACATAAGATATCAAAAGAAACTCTTTGGTAAGATTCGAGCCTTAGTCCGTAATCGTTTTCATTATGGTCATGTTGCTTAAACGCTCTTTATTGTCTATTCCGCTGAACAGAATGGAGGTTTATAGCATAAGGCATACTGTTTTAACTATATTGCAATTAGGCACTCTCAGAATAACAGAAAGTCCAGATGTGTATTCTGGTTCATCTCTATTGTAAACATTACTTTCTGTTGCTATATAATTCTGTTCTGGCAATATGCAACTCCGCTGCAATGCACATGCACCTTTAACAACAGCTTGAGTTTTCTCTTCTGAACAGCAGGTCAAAAGAGACAAGATTCTTGGGAGCTTCATATATCGAACTCGAACATGTTCGCCTAATGTTCGACAAGTGTTCTGAGAAATGTCTGAGAACACTACTGAGAACACTAAGGGCACTCCTAATCCATTGCGCTATTAAGTACTTATTATATGCTAGAACATTAGTGCTAGTGTTCCTAGAGTAGCCTAATGTTTGGTAAGTGTTCCCGCAGGCCGAATTATGCAAATTAGCTTAGCGAAGGAACACTACTTTAGATGTTCCTAGGAGCCTCTGAACACTTATATAGATGTTCATACTAATGTTCCTAGGGTCACCTAACACTTATATAGATGTTCCTAGGGTCTCTGATCACTTATGTGGGTGTTCCTACTAATGTTCCTAGGGTCTCCGATCACTTATATAGGTGTTCCCACTAATGTTCCTAGGGTCTCCGATCACTTATATAGGTGTTCCCACTAATGTTCCTAGGGTCTCTGAATGCTTATATAGGTGTTCTCACTAATGTTCCTAGGGTTTTTCGATCATCAATATTGATGTTCCCAGTAGTTTTAGATCACCTAGATAATTGATACTGTGTTGTTTCGATCATCAATATGAATATTCAATATTCATTTATATAAATAATTGTTTACCAAAAACCTGAATAATCCTATAGCTTTTCAAATGCAACTATTAATATAATCGCTTACATGTACTTATAACCAATTGGTGGCATTTTATCCAAGTTTCAAGAAATTGATTCCAGAATGAAATTCATCTTGCATTTATTATAAATCAGGATAGGATATTTACACCGTATACACATCACAAACTTTTCAATTGCCAATGATAGAGCATCATGATGTCCACATTCACTGTTTCTTTTCCTTTTAATAATATTCTTTTCCTGAGGCATTTTCTTTTGGTGATCTTTATTCTTTTCCTGAGGCGTTTTCTTTTGGTGATCTTTATTCTTGGACTCTTCACTGAAAGAATAAGTATTTCGATCACTATAAATTCAAATAAATTAGCTATACATGCAGGCCCAATAATGTGTCAACATTTTTTGGAACTTTGGATATAGATATTTTATTTTCCATGTTCAAACATATTAAAATATTAATCGAGAAATGGCACAATTGTGTCCAGAGTGAAATTTGATCACAGAAAACTTATTTTATCAATTAAATAAAGTGTTAGAACATGAATCTCTTTCTGAAGACTTAGACAGTAAAAACTAATTTTCCTGCAGTTCAAAGAATAATTTGACAGTGCTTTATGAAAGGGCATGTTGATGGCATTATTATCTACAGGTATTACACATCAGTTAATTAGCAGAATGAGGTCATTCAGGTGCATAATATGTAAATACTGAACACATACATGATTATAACGATAAAATATAACTGTGAACATACCAGTTCAATGGGACATAGGCCACTATGTCAGGAAAATCTGACTACAACGATAGTCTAAATATCTTGAAGACATCTTGACAAAATAACCAGAAGCTTGAAGACAATAACTTTCCGACCACAGGTAAACAGTAAAAAGCCAATCTCAAAGCCCGCGAAATATAATTAACCTTTGACCATTTGCGTGCGGCTGTGTATCATTCAATCGGCAGCGAGCTTACCTGTGCAAATTAAAGATACAATGTTAAAGGTACAAAATCCAATTCAGTGGTATCCGTATCATCAGATTCCAACAACAACAACATTTCTTCAAAAGGCGTTTAGTTATCAGAATCTATTAATTACCAAAAAATAATGCTAACCATGGTCAACGCTATTATAAAATTTTCCAAAACGTGTTATATATCAACATTTTGTTCAACGCAATTTGGTATCGAGAATATGTCGGTCAGCCCATCGAATATTTGCTAGGCAGCCAAATATTCTAGGTGGTGAAAAAATAAGTGATGTCAAAAATCAATATCTGATAACGCTGTAGCTTTAATGGGTGGTTCCTTGACTCAGATCAAATATTTTTTACCCCCGATGCCAAGAAATAGTAATTTCGGGGCGTTTATTCGGATTATGTATCTTTAACAGCTACAGAGTACGAGTGAAGAGGATCGGGATTGTGCCTGCAACACACTCGCATGTCTGGTGTCACAAGACGAAGCTATACCTATACTGATGAAGCACAATGTTATCAAGATCCTGGCCCCGCTGCTGGTCGATCCCAGTTTACAGCTACAGAAAAGTGCTTCCGGAGCCCTGAGGTATGATAGACTAAAGCATTGCTCAAATGGCTGTGTGTCCTCCTTACAGCATGAACCGTTGTCTGCTTTAACACATTGCATGCAAAAAGTATGAGATAACTCGTAGTTGGTACTCAACATGTTAACTTTGTCAAAAAATTCAAACTGTGTTAAAACATCTGCTTTTGCAAGTTGATATCTTGAAATAATGGGTTGTTTTGGACTCCTCTATAGTATACAACAAAAGTCCATTAAAGTCATAGATATATTTATTCATCGTTGGTATGGTAATATTTTGAACTACAAACATGGCTCTGAAATGGAAAATTGAATGACATGTATTAAAATTATGCTGATGAATAAGGCTATGGCTAAGTTAACAATTCTTGTTATTATTATACTCTTTAACCCTTTGAGTGCCAGGTCCGATTTTTGTATCAACCCATATACCCTGTGCGAATGCATTCTCTTATATATGCGAGTCGACCATAGGTCGCTTCGCATATATAAGAGAATGCATTGGCCTAACAATTTTTTTTTTTTTTTTTTTTTTTTACAATATTTTACAATTTTAATAATTTATTCTTATATTCTTTAAGTTTAACAGACTTATTTTGTAGGTTTAGGGCCGATGAGATCGGCCCCTGGCACTCAAAGGGTTAAATGATGATTTGTTAAAGATATAAAATTCAAGTTGATTGAATTAAATAGACTACAACTTGTGAAACTTGTAAAATGTAGCTGTTTAATAAAATACAATTTAAATTACGTTCTTAAATACTCAGCGTGTTTTAAATTCCAATGTGACATGCTATTGTAAAAGGATGAATATAACAAAATGTGATATTTACTTGTCAGTTTGTCACAATGTTACCTGACTCCACTCCACGGACTATTTCTAAAAAAAACCACATAATCATACATAAGTAAAACTCTAAAAAAAATCACAAAAGCTCACAATTGAGAATATTGTTTATTTTTGGGTGAGAAATCATGAACACTCTTTATAAGGGATGATCATTGTAATTTTTCCTGGTAAAAAATAAAATGAAAGTGTAATAAAGGCCCATTTAATTTTCGAGTCACCGATTATATTTATTATAATGCCTTGATATCCGGTTTTAATAACAATCTATGACATAAAATATGATTAAAATACCATAATTCATCACCATTTAAAAAGTCTGTGGCTCGGAATGTGCCCATAGAATAATAGATATAGCTGAAATCATAGAAAGATTTACCCAATCTCGCTCCCAGAATGCAACAGAATTCATACTAAGATTTAGAGTTAGTCCCCTTCCATTGAAAATAATAGACTTTGCAATACAATCCAGATGAAACTTAAGCACAATAAAATGTCGGTACCTCAACAAAAACAACATGTTCACAGTTTATTACACCAGATAAGCTGATAATACAATGTTTTGGAGCTTCCTCTTTCAAATGGTATATAATATAGAATATGTTGTATATAACAGGGTTTCCGCCAGGCCGGCTGCGGGTCCGTCCAACGGACCCATTCCCCTCACAGATGATCTTTTTTATTCATACATGTACCAAAAGTCAGTAGCAATATGTCATAAAAAATCCGGCTGCAACGGGTGTTCGGGGGGTTGAACAGAATACTGGTGAAAAACGGGTTAATTGAGTATAGTATTTTACCGGTACAGCGTAACCCTTTGAAATCAAAGCGCCAAAACTACAACGTAATGTTTGGTGTGCATTGAAATAGCGACGTTATATACAGCGTAATAAATGTCGCGGTAACATCAAAGAATGTCGGACTGCTGAGTACGGATATTACTTCACACGGGTTTTCTGTGGTTGAAACTACTCACGCTCGGAGATCCCGTGCTATCGTACGATTACATAATTTGATCAAAGAATGCCGAATTGCTGAGTTCTCCTACCAAAGGAGGTATCTACCTCTGAGATCCCGTGCTATCGTACTGTTATAATACGGAACCTGTCCCAAATAAGTCTTTATAGCGGGAATTCATAGTGACAACACCATTTATTTGACCCATATAACATGCATGGAGGATAAACACAAAAAAAATACCCCCACCCAATATGGAGATAAAGTCAAAGTACGGTCCACAATAGTTTCGTTGTCCCGCCTGGGTCCCCAAAGTTGGCCAAACACAAACAACGGCTCACATGTTCCCATTTCCTCGCCAAAACTCAATTATATTTTCTATAACACGTTGGCTAAAACTCTCACAGCAGCGGTCGTCAGTAACTGTTGTTTGACTAATACAGACTATTGACAAGCTAACGCGTTCCGAGTTTGAATGATTTCACTAACATTCGTATTTCGCCGCTATAAATATCTCCTGCAGACAAACCCTGCAGTTTCACGGAAGCTACTTGAAATTCTAGGAAATACTTAATTCAATTCTCCCAGCTAGGTAGTATTGGATAGATGCTTTTTAGTGTTCAGTTTCATTATACCTGTCGGAATATTATTGTAAGTTATAAATTTTTAAACAACTAAGTTGTAGCTTGATATAGTCGCATTAGTCTTCAATCAGACAGCAGTCTTACATGCGTAATTACATGATTAATTATCTGGATACCATCAACAGAATTAATGCACCCACGGAAAATGATTGACTTGCGTAATATACGTAGCTTTGGATTGCTTTGTGTGACACTCAGGTGCAAGGAAATGGCTACTATTCAGTGTCAAATAATTTTTTTTTCGAACCATGGTCGTCCCGTCGCGTTATGTGTTTTCCCCAATACGGACTCATTAATTTCCCCTTGGCGGAAACCCTGTATATAATGCAGGGTATCCGCGGCTCCTTGAATTCCTTGAAACTCCTTGATTTAGAAAATCAATTTTCCAGGGCCCTTGAAACCCTTGAGTTGAATTCCCCCCCCCCCCCCCCCCCCCCCCCCCCCCCTTGAAAACCCTGGAATTCCGTGTAGCCCTAAAACCCAGGTATATTGATTCATCGGGAAGCCAATAAATATAGATAGTTTAGTTCCTAACGCGTTGTTGGTATATGGGAAGTAACTCCTTTTTGAATTTCCCGCTGGTGGCAATTCTCTCGAGTCAATTGTAATTGTGTGACCCCCCCCCTAATGAAGCGTGTATTGTTGTTGGTATATGGGACGTAACTCCATTTCTCGCCAACAACAATTCTCTCGAGTCTATTTCAATTATGTGATCCCCCTATGAAGCATCATAAAATTGAACACGACAAAAAATAGTTCCAAGCTTTTCAAACTCAGGTACCGTAATTAGTGTATTTTTATATTATCGGATCAAGGTATTTTGTATATTATATAGACATTAGAAACCCGTGTTTTACATCAAAACGTACAAATTAACAAAAACGAAACAAAAAAATCACATCCGCTTCCGATGTATTTAAATGTTCCCATTAAATTATGGTAATGCATTTACCCATAAAGGCCTAAAATGCTAAAATTATGGTGGAAAACGTGGTATCACATGTAATGTTCAACAGTTGGTTCCTGGAAACTCCTTTAAAATTGTCGGGTCAGTCCTTGAAAATCCTTGAATTGACTACTGGAACCTCCTTGAAACTCCTTGAATTCATTCACCAGAAATGGGGCAGATACCCTGTAATGTGATCTGGGGGTTCGGAAGAATAAAGTGGGCCTTTAAAAATTCCACTTTTGCAAGTCAATAGCTGGCCATCAAAACATATTAGTGGGCTCAAGGGTCGGATAGTCAATAGCTGGCCATCAAAACATATTAATGGGCTCATGGGTCGGATAGTCAATAGCTGGCCATCAAAACATATTAGTGGGCTCATGGTCAGATAGTCAATAGCTGGCCATCAAAACATATTAGTGGGCTCAAGGGTCGGATAGTCAATAGCTGGCCATCAAAACATATTAGTGGGCGCATGGGTCAGATAGTCAATAGCTGGCCATCAAAACATATTAGTGGGCCCAAGGGTCGGATAGTCAATAGCTGGCCTATCAAAACATATTAGTGGGCTCATGGGTCAGATAGTCAATAGCTGGCCATCAAAACATATTAGTGGGCTCAAGGGTCGGATAGTCAATAGCTGGCCATCAAAACATATTAATGGGCTCATGGGTCGATAGTCAATAGCTGGCCATCAAAAACATATTAATGGGCTCATGGGTCAGATAGTCAATAGCTGGCCATCAAAACATATTAGTGGGCTCAAGGGTCGGATAGTCAATAGCTGGCCATCAAAACATATTAATGGGCTCATGGGTCGGATAGTCAATAGCTGGCCATCAAAACATATTAATGGGCTCATGGGTCAGATAGTCAATAGCTGGCCATCAAAACATATTAGTGGGCTCAAGGGTCGGATAGTCAATAGCTGGCCATCAAAACATATTAATGGGCTCATGGGTCAGATAGTCAATAGCTGACCATCAAAACATATTAGTGGGCTCAAGGGTCGGATAGTCAATAGCTGGCCATCAAAACATATTAGTGGACTCATGGGTCGGATAGTCAATAGCTGGCCATCAAAACATATTAGTGGGCTCAAGGGTCGGATAGTCAATAGCTGGCCATCAAAACATATTAATGGGCTCATGGT